>ONZH01025570.1:0-197045 GCA_900303285.1 Rhinella marina
TTCAGTCGGTAGCTCTAGGCGCAGCAGCAGTGCCGTGGGTAAGCGCCAGCAGGCGGTGCTCAAACTGCTGAGCTTAGGTGACAAAAGGCACACCGCCCAAGAGCTGTTACAGGGCATCACGGCGCAGACCGATCTGTGGCTGGCACCGCTGAACCTTAAGCTAGGCATGGTTGTGTGTGACAACGGGCGTAACCTGGTGGCGGCTCTGCAACTCGGCAGACTGACACATGTGCCATGCCTGGCCCACGTGTTCAATCTAATAGTTCAGCGGTTCCTCAAGACATACCCCAATCTGTCTGATTTGCTCACCAAGGTGCGCCGCATCTGTGCGCATTTCCGCAAGTCGAACACAGATGCTGCCACTCTCAGGGCAGGGGCAGCGCAGCGCTGCCTACAACTGCCTGCTCACCGACTGTTGTGCGACGTGCCCACGCGATGGAATTCCACATTAAACATGTTATCCAGAGTTTACCAGCAGCGCAGAGCGATTGTAGACTGCCAGATGTCAACTTCCACCAGAACTGGTAGTCAGGTCAGTCAGATTCCTCAAGTCTACAATGAGGAGTGGACGTGGATGTCTGATATCTGCCAGGTGTTGAGCAACTTTGAGGAGTCAACACTGATGGTCAGCGGCGATGCCGCCATTATCAGCCTCACCATCCCGCTGCTTTGCCTGTTGAAAAACTCACTGCTCAGCATCAAGTCGGATGCTTTGCGCTTGTCACAAGAGACGGTGGAGGAAGATACGTCGCTTGATAGCCAGAGCACCTTCCGTTCTGTTTCTCAGCACGTATCGGAGGAGGGGGATGAGGATGAGGAGGAGAATGTCGGCGAGACAGTAGAGGGTACCAGTGCTCAGTCCTTAACTCTTGAGCGTGTATGGGCTGAAGAGGAGGACTTGGAGGAGGAGGAGGAGGAGGAGGAAATGGAGAGTCAGGCCAGTGAGGAGAGGGAATTCTTACGTGTTGGGACTCTGGCGCACATGGCAGACTTCATGTTAGGCTGCCTATCCCGTGACCCTCGCGTTAGAAGCATTTTTTCAAACACCGATTACTGGGTGTTCACTCTCCTGGACCCACGGTACAAGCAGAACCTTTCCACTCTCATCCCTGCAGAGGAAAGGAGTATGAGAGTGAATAGATATCAACAGGCCCTGGTGCACAAGCTGAAACAATTCTTCCCATCTGACGCTGCTAGCGGCAGAGGGCATGGTTCTGTGGGCCAAGTAGCGGGGGACAGGAGGCGAGCAGGCAGCTTGTCCAGCACTGGCAGGGGAACGCTCTCCAAGGCCTTTGCCAGTTTTATGTCACCCCAGCAAGACACTGTTACCTGTCCCCAGTCTAGGCAGAGTAGGGGGGAGCTGTACAGAAAGATGGTGAGGGAGTACCTAGCTGACCATACCAACGTCCGTAGCGATCACTCCGCTCCATACAACTACTGTATTTCAAAGCTGGACACGTGGCCTGAACTGGCGCTGTACGCCTTGGAGGTGCTGGCCTGCCCTGCCGCTAGCGTGCTGTCAGAGCGGGTATTCAGTGCACGCTGGGTGGCGTCATCAACCGATAAGCGTACACGCCTGTCAACTGACAGCGCTGACAGGCTGACGCTTATTAAAATGAACAAAGCCTGGATTTCACCGGAATTCAAATCTCCTCCGGGGGAAAGCAGCTAAAGATTTAAATAACTTATGTATCCGATTCCTCTTCTCTACTCCTCCTCCTACTCCTCCTCCTCCTACATATCGTCTTTGCCTAACGCTGACCCAAAAAACGCCATTTTTTAGAGGTCCAACTGGCACTCTTTTAGCACAATTTTTCAGGAGGGCCCCCTACAGGCCCTTTATTCAAACAATTTTTCCAGAGGTCCACCTACAGACCCTCTCTCCAAAAAATTTTTCCGGAGGTCCACCTACAGGCCCTCTCTTCAAAACAATTTTTCCGGAGGTCCACCTACAGGCCCTCTCTCCAAACAATTTTTCCGGAGTTCCACCTACAGGCCTCTCTCCAAACAATTTTTCCGGAGGTCCACCTACAGGCCCTCTCTTCAAACAATTTTTCCAGAGGTCCACCTACAGGCCCTCTCTCCAAACAATTTTTCCGGAGTTCCACCTACAGGCCCTCTCTCCAAACAATTTTTCCGGAGGTCCACCTACAGGCCCTCTCTTCAATTCCAGTTTCCAGTTTTATTTGCGCATACTGCATACATTTTTATTTTTGGGATAGGTGTAAAAAATAATATTACTTGCGAATCTATATTGCCCAACATTGGATACGGTAGCAAGTAGAAGACCAAACACATGCTGCTCACAGGGTTCCGCAAATTCCTGGTCCACCCGCAAATTCCTTGTCCACAATGTCAAGGAGGTCGTGGTTCTGTTGATGAGCAACAAGTCCTTCTGTACTGAAATCGCCGACAAAGTCTCCATCTAAGAACACACAGACCATTGTGGAGAGAGCGGCACAGCTCGCCATCAAAGTGACGAACCCCAACACCAGACTGAGCAGAGAAAATAACGAATAAATATCTCTGTGGTTATTTTTGCTAAATAAAAGTTAAATAAATCCCCCCAAAAATTCATCTGTTCCTGTGCCTGATCCACCCAAGTTGAATCTGTCCCATCCTGAGAAATTCCCCCCCAAGGAGTCCCCACTGTAACTTGCTTCCCATACAACTACCTCACCCCCCGACACCTGTGTCTCGCCATTGTCCACCACCTCCTCAGACAACACTGGTAAATCCCCACTGTCAGCACACGGAAACAGCAAAAGGTCTTGCGAATTGGGGCAGAGAATGTTCTGGGCTAGCACATCAGAGAAGGGGTGACTATGGGGTTCCAGGGAGTACGTGACCACATGCAATATCCAAGTCATGCCACACTTGATGTAGCTCATAATTGACAATTGTACCGGTTGATGATAAATTTTTAAGTTGGGGTCTTGCGTCGTCATTCTAACTACACCCGGCTGTTGTCACCACCACACACGCTAGCCCAGGGGGCACTCCTCTGGCTCTTCCAGCGAAACCTCCTTCCCCCCCACCTACAGGCCCTCTCTCCAAACAATTTTCCCGGATAGGGGACGTATTAGATGTTGTACTGATGTTTTTTTTGTTCTTCTTTTAATTGCCTCCTGACCTGTGATAGGCAGAGCATGGACATGTCCCCTTAGCTGCAGTGGGAAAGACACTCCCCTGGCCAGAGCAAGCTCTTTTTCCGTTTTCCGTGGTCGAAAAATCCATAAAATATAAGGTCCCAAGATAGGGGACGTATACGGTATTAAACTGAGAAGAATCGATACCGCACCGGTTGATGCAACAGTTTTTCAAAATCCATTCCGGCTGTTGTCACCACCACACACGCTAGCCCAGGGGGCACTCCTCTGGCTCTTCCAGCGAAGCCTCCTTCCCCCCCACCTACAGGCCCTCTCTCCAAACAATTTACCCGGGTAGGGGGACGTATTAGATATTGTACTGATTTATTTTTTAGATGCTTGGGAAGTAGCTATGCTCACCACTATACATCCAACAGCCACAGCAACTGATAAGAACAGATACTAAACTTGATTTTAGCTGCAGTGCCAGCATGAGCAGTGGTGTCACCTGCAGGCGGTGATGGACCTTCGTTGCACCTAATTGGGTGCTTCCCTAACATGTGATGGGTATTTGCATCGCCTTTCTTGGTCTGGGTGAGCACAATTGCCATGAGGGTAACCACCAGGCTGTTGCCTGAGAATTTGGGGTAATGGTGGGATTAGGCAGCCTCAGAGGCATCCATGCATGCTGCCCCTGCTGTTTCCTGTCCATTTCCGTGGTGTTTCCATCATTTTCTGAGGTTTCCAGGTTTTCACCCAGCCTTCCCTAGGCAGAGCCTTGGTCCCCCGCAAAAAATGCTCGAGTCTCCCATTGACTTCAATGGGGTTCGTTACTGGAAACGAGCACCCGAGCATCGGGAAAAGTTCGACTCGAATAACGAGCACCCGAGCATTTTAGTGCTCGCTTATCTCTAAGCAGCATCTTTTTAAATTTTGGGGGTTCTGTTTGATGACCCAGATGATTCCTCGCCTGCATATTGTCCTGGTAAAGCTTATGGCGAGATGAAGGTAATCATGCAGCGCATCTGGGTCTCAGACTGTGGCCTCTACAATACAGAAACATTAGGTAGATGCACACCATGCGGATTATGTGTGGTTTTTCTGAGCAGCGTCATACAGAACCCCAAAAAATTACTAAAAATTGCCAAATCTCATGTCCACTTTGTGTATTTTGTACATGCGGAAACTGACCTGCATCTGTCACGAAGGTAGGGGAAGTAGTGAGTCCTGTCTGTAGCCCCAACCGCTGACCCTGCCTACTTACACGGGCCGTCCTAAACAACGGCGCGTAACTGGTCGACAGACCCTGACCAATGTAAGTGCAGGGGCGTAAAGGGAAGGGAATACAAAAAGAATACAAAGGGAATAACTGACACAGACAGAATACACACAATAAAGAAGGGTCAATCTAGCCAAGGGTCGTAACAAGAAGTCACGTCAAATACCAGAGGATAAACAGAAGGCAAAGTCCAAAGTCCACAAGTCGAAGTCTGAAAAACGCTGAAACTAATAACACACAAAACACCACTAGCACTGCTGGAAAAAACCAAACACTGGCAACCTGTGGCCAACAGGCTGCCTGCTTAAATAGGCCCAGAAGATGGGTCATGTGACGTGGCCAGCGTCACGTGACCCAACTCAGAAACTAAAAACACATGAGCAGTGACTAAAGGGCGTCGGCGCTCAGCTTCCCCGCTGCTTGTTGTCCAGGGGATGGAGGAAGCTAGCCGTGCTTGTGACGCATGCGTCGCTGGGTCCTCCAGTACCCTGGTTTCTAGGGGAAACGACCTGTTCAGAGTTAGACACGGGAGACCGGCGGCGCAATAAGGATGAGGCGCATCGCCGGCTCGCTGTGACAGCATCATGTTAATTGTTTGTGGGATTACGCACCTTGTGCAGAGTAGTTTTCCCTATAGACTGAGTTTTTTCTGGGGGTGTTTCAGTGCAGATTCTGTGCCGAAAACTGCGCCGAATCTGTACTCCCAATGATCGAGACCTGTCAAACACCTACAGGGGAAGCCTAATGGCGGAATAGCTTAATACAAAATGAAAACACGTGGCAAAAACTGCAGCGGCTTCTTCTAATGTCATCAAAATCCACAGTGTAAACACAACCTTAGTGGTAACTGAAGAGGCATCAGAAATGGGAGAGCAGAGCTACAATTGAGGCAACAGGACACAGGAGGCCGGGGACCAGAACTATGATGGTGGAGGAGGCAGGAAACAGGAGGCCAGGGACCAGCACTATGATGATGGGGGAGACAGGACAGGAGGTCAGGGACCAGCACTATGATGATGGAGGAGACAGGACAGAGGAGGTCAGGGACCAGCACTATGATGGTGGAGGAGACAGGACACAGGTAGACTTCCCTTCACATGTCTGCCCATGGGAGGGGGTTTGCCAAAAACCCCCAAAAGGTTCAACCCCTTTGTAGTGTTAGTACAATGATCACCTATAAAAAGACGTGTCCTAGCGAATTCCACAAAGTCTGGGATCCATGGTGGTGTCTAAAGAATAAAGAAAGAAAGGCCCAAACACAAGAACATACATTATAAAAAAAAATCTTTATTAGTGATCGGTAATAACAAGTTATGAGACACCAGAACAGAGAAGAGACATTTCCTCGTCTGCTCCTCAGGTTTGTTACAAGGGTTTATCTAAAAAACTAATTTTTAGGAGCTGTCCATAGCTGACAACAGTCACCAACCCAAACTAATATAACAAATGAAATGTACTATCATGCTGCTATATAAACTCCCACCACCTGTATTTTTTCCATTACATGATATTCCAATATCTGTCTTATATTCTGTCAGTAATGGTCCTGCTCCTCCAGAGAAGACTTTGAGGGGATCTGCTCTTCTGTTTCTTTATCTTCTCTCATCCTACATTTTTGGTGAGAGGAGATTTTTTTTAAAAAAAGGACAATTTTA
This sequence comes from Rhinella marina, assembly GCA_900303285.1. Classification (NCBI taxonomy): domain Eukaryota; kingdom Metazoa; phylum Chordata; class Amphibia; order Anura; family Bufonidae; genus Rhinella; species Rhinella marina. The sequence continues at coordinate 6,024 of ONZH01025570.1, forward strand.
GCTGTATTTAACTGGTACTCATTCAGTACAGGAAATCATGTGTGTTTAGGGACCTCTCATAGAGCCCCTCGGATCATTGCTCCAAGAACTCAGCTACCTCTGGAAACAGAAAGCAAGATGATGTTTTACTTCCTGGCAATGCTATTTTATTTTGATGCTTAGCTGTCAAAAAACATATTCTTTTGGATTGAAGCTAGTTTTTGACTGCCATTATGAGAGGTCACTAATGGTTAAGCATGTAGATGGCTTCTCCCCTGTGTGAATTCTCTGATGTCTAAGAAGAGATGATTGGTGCTGAAAACATTTTTCACATTCTGAACATGAATATGGCTTCTCCCCTGTGTGATTTCTTTGATGTTTAACAAGAGCAAATTGATTGTTAACACATTTCCCACATTCTAAACATGAAAATGGCTTCTCCCATGCGTGAATTCTCTGACGTATAACGAGATGCTTTTTTTTTTACAGGAAAACATTTCCCACATTGTGAACATGAAAATGGTTTCTCCCTTGTGTGAATTATCTGATGTTTAACAAGTGCTGAATTATTATTAACACATTTTACACATTCTGAACATGAATATGGCTTCTCTCCTGTGTGGATTCACTGATGGCTAACAAGATGATTTTGTTATAGCAAAATATTCCCCAGATTCTGAACATTGTGAATTATCTGATGTGTAACAAAACTGATAAATCATTAAAATATTTTCCACATTCTGAGCATGAATGTGGCTACTCCCCTGTGTGAATTCTCTGATGTGCAACAAGATTTGATTTATTACTAAAACATTTCCCACATTCTAAACATGAATATGGCTTCTCCCCTGTGTGAATTCTTTGATGTTTAACAAGATCTGATTTATTGTTAACGCATTTCCCACATTCTGAACATGAATATGGCTTCTCCCCTGTGTGTGTTCTTTGATGTATAACAAGATATTTTTTAGAAGCAAATAATTTCTCACATTCTGAACATGAAAATGGCTTCTCCCCTGTGTGAATTCTCAGATGTCCAACAAGATCTTTTTTTATAGCAAAACATTTTTCACATTCTGAACATGAAAATGGCTTCTCCCCGGTGTGCGTTCTTTGATGTGTAACAAGATATTTTTTTATAGCAAAACATCTGCCACATTCTGGACAAGGAAATGGCTTCTCCCCTGTATGTGTTCTTTGATGTCTAACAAGTTCTTTTTCATATCTATAATATCTCCCACATTCTGAACATGAAAATGGCTTCGCCCCTGTATGACATCTTTGATGTATATCCAGTTGTTGTTTTTCAGCAAAACATTTTCCACATTCTAAACATGAATATGGTGTCTTCCCTGTGTGAATTATCTCATGTTTAACAAGAAGTTGTTTTCTACTGAAACATTTCCCACATTTTGAACATGAAAATGGCTTCTCCCTTAGGTGAGCTGTTTGATGTTCACCACTTATGTGACTTTTAGTTACAGTCTGTGACGGGTTAGAAGATTGGACCTTTTTAAAAGGATCCAACAGTACATTTTTCCTGTGAATGGATGAAGATATATCTTGGATATTGGCATTTTCTTCATATGTATCTTGTGTGATACCACAATCATCTAAGTTACAATCAGAAGATATCAGATGTTCCTCTGAGTTCCTGGTACAGTCATCTGCCAAGAATACAAGACATTTTATTACTGATGAACAATATAACCATAAACTACTATTGATATTTTATAAGATTTCTATATAAAACAAAGTCTATAGAAATTACCAGTCATGGAGAAGAATGCAATCAATTGACTAAAATGGTGGTGATAAAAACAGATCACAAGACACAAGTAGAAAAGGCTGGGCCTCATAGCAAATTTTTGAATCCCACATGTTTATATACACACGGTGGTATTGGGAAAGCAGTGGCTTGATCTGAAAATGTGGTTCAAAACTTCTCCCTTTTTCGGGAGCGGCAGCAGTACAGTGTGGAACCTAACAGACAAGGCAGTAGATGTGCGGCTGTGTAGGGGTAGTAGTAGTGGCAGCCAGGAAAGTAGTAGCTGTGGCAGCAGCAATACAGTATAACAGGCAGACAGCAGCAGTGGCATCATTGGACCAGCAGTAAATAGTCACTGTCAGCAATGGTAGATCTATTCATTTATATCAGTCCGAAGTGTGTGATCCTCATAGATCCATGTGCCTCATTCCTTTTCCCATATGTAATATTTTCCAGACTTGTGGGATGCAATTTTGTCTGCTTTGATGTGACAATGCCACCTGTCACCCTGAATACCCCATCTGATACTGGAGGCCGGACAAGACTGCACACAGATAGCAAACTGGGCCAGTTCCAGTCACTCTTCTAATCTGCCTCCTTAGAAGTCCATGGGGTCAGGGAACATGCTATGTGCAGGAGAAAGGGCACAGTCTACGTGTGACTGAAAGTGGTTGCTCAGGCGATGTATATGCTTATGCTTATTTGCGCCAGATTGGCGCAGCACTTAAAAAAAATGTTCCAAAATGTTCAGCAATCTGAATTGGCTGTTGCTGATGCAACCACTACTACATGTTCTAGTGGTTGCCCCAGCAGAGAAGGCGGGAGGTCAGAGACTCAGAGGGGCTGAGGGGCTTCCTGTTCAGATACATGCAAGTGTCAATAACATTCTCCCATTTTTCATCGCTAGCAAGGGGCTAAAAGAAAGGCGATCCAGTAGTTTTCACTCTGTTTGATGCTAACAATAGGCTTGTCCGCAGTTAAAGAAGAACTCCCACAAAAAAAAAGTCTTCCTGTCCTGGGTCAGGGAGTGGGTCACATGACCCAGCTACAATTAGAAGAGAGGGGATAGCTCACAAATACAGTCTCTGATAAGAAGATTGCATTCACTACAGATTACATCATGCACCTTTCCATGCACAGGTCAGAGAATAAAAATTTTTGCGGGAGTTCTTCTTTAAGCAACCAAGAATACAGCCTGCTATGTTCACCAGCATGCTTGAAGACCAAGTTCGTTCAGGCTCCATCCCCCACTGGGCTGTCCATAGCTGACAACAGCCACCAACCCAAACTAATATAACAAATGAAATGTACTATCATACTGCTATATAAAGTCCCACCACTGGTTGAACCTGAATTTTTTCCATTACATGATATTCCAATATCTGTCTTATATTCTGTCAGTAATGGTACTGCTCCTCCAGAGAAGACTTTGAAGGGACCGGCTCTTCTGTTTCTTTGTCTTCTCTCATCGAACATTTTTGGTGAGAGGAGATTTTTTTTTTTTTTTTATAAAAAAGGCCAATTTTAACTGTATTTAAACCTATAAAGGTTCTTAATTTGGACACATGTCTCCATGTTCTGTATTGTCAGCACACAATGCCTTGATGTAATGCCATAGCCATGTTGGATACTGGCATTACACTGATTGGATGGCCGGGAACGGGTCATCAGGTGCTATATAGCACCCGGTGACATGTGACCCTTCTCAGTCTTAGTCAGGGAGAGCTGCTGCAAGGAGGGACAGATAGTGTAGGGATAAGAATTTGTTACGCAGGGTTAGATTTTCGTTTCAAAAGACCCAAAAGTCCTTTTAAAAACTATTGTTTCATCTGGCTGCAATATATTTTTTTTTGCGGGGGGGCAAGAATTGCGCAAATTTGCCTGATCTTAACGCCACCTGTGCAGCATCTGCTGTATAACGTTTGTGTATCCTAAATACCTGACATCCAGTGCATTTTTTTCTGCCGCTAATCAAGGCGACATTACCTGCGCAACGTGTGTTGTATAACATTTGTGCATCCTAAATACCTGTGACATCCAGTGTATTTTTTTTTTCTGCCGCTAATCAAGGCGAAATTACCTGCGCTACGTCTGCTGTATAACGTTTTAACATCCTAAATACCTGTGACATTCAGTGTAATTTTTTCTGCCGCTAATCAAGGCGACATTACAAATATTAAAAGGCTCTCCACTTATAACCAACCATGTACCTGGTGCTCTCTCCTCATTGGTTCACCCAACCAATATTGATAGGAAAATTTCAAGGCGACATTACCTGCGCTACGTCTGCTGTATAACATTTGAATATCCTAAATACCTGTGACATTCAGTGTAATTTCCTAACAATTTTTCCTCTAAAATCGATTTTATCTTCGGTTTTGGGCTTATTATTGTCATTCTGTAAAAGTGGCGTTCCCAGCAGCGACTTGGGAGTCCAAGATGCATCCAGACATCCTCCCCATGCTGTTCCCAAACCATTTCAGTGGTGTTTCAATTATTTTCTGACCTTTCCCAATGAACCAGACACCCTCCCCTCTGCAGAGCAGGGGGTGCCTGGTTTAGTGCTCGGGTTCTCCCATTGACTTCCATTGTGCTCGGGTGCTCTGTAGACCCGAGCATCCCAAAGTGTTCTGCCTGAGCACCTGAGCACTTTGGTGCTCGATCAACACTAGTAGTATCCAGTGAAGGAGTAGAATCTGTGAGTCCTCTCTGCTTTACTTAGTGGTCACTACTCACCTGGGTGGTTATCTGTAGGAATGTCCTCTATACTCTGCTCATCACCACTCACATCTGTCTCTGGAGGATTAATATTGTTCAGATCTTCACCCGGATTCACAAGCTGTGAAAGAAATATTGTAGAAGTCATCAGACGGTTGGAGAAGTCGTGTGGAATGTTTTATATGACCTGAAAAGATCAGTAATTAGAATAACCAAAATGACTGGACAGCAGGAGTTACAGTGCCTTGCGAAAGTATTCGGCCCCCTGGAACTTTTCAACCTTTTGCCACATTTCAGGCTTCAAACTAAAAGATATAACATTTTACATTTTTGGTGAAGAATCAACAACAAGTGGGTCACAATTGTGAAGTGGAACGAAATTTATTGGCTCATTTAAAATTTTTTTGTAATAATAAAACTGAAAAGTGGGGCGTGCAAAATTATTCAGCCCCCTTGCATTAATACTTTGTTGCGCCACCTTTTGCTGCGATTACAGCTGCGGTCTCTTGGGGGATGTCTCTATCAGTTTTGCACATCTAGAGACTGAAATTCTTCCTGGCAAAACAGCTCGAGCTCTTTGAGGTTGGATGGAGACGTTTGTGAACAGCAGTTTTCAGCTCTTTCCACATATTCTCAATTGGATTCAGGTCTGGACTATGACTTGGCCATTCTAAGACATGGAGACCTTTATTTTTGAACCATTCCATTGTAGATTTTGCTTTATGTTTGGGATCATTGTCTTGTTGGAAGATAAATCTCCGTCCTAGTCTCAGGTCTTTTCACCCAGAATGGTCCTGTATTTGGCTCCATCCATCTTCCCATCAGTTTTAACCATCTTCCCTGTCCCTGCTGATGAAAAGCAGGCCCAAACCATGACGCTGCCACCACCATGTCTGACAGTGGGGATGGTGTGTTCAGGGGGATGAGCTGTGTTGCTTTTACGCCAAACATATCGTTTTGCATTGTTTCCAAAAAGTCTGATTTTGGTTTCATCTGACCAGAGCACCTTCTTCCACATGTTTGGTGTCTCCCAGGGGCTTGTGGCAAACTGTAAACCAGACTTTTTATGGATATCTTTGAGAAATGTCTTTCTTCTTGCCACTCTTCCATAAAGGGCAGATTTGTGAAGTGTTGGACTGATTGTTGTCCTATGGACAGACTCTCCCACCTCAGCTGTAGATCTCTGCAGTTCATCCAGAGTGATCATGGGCCTCTTGGCTGCATCTCTGATCAGTCTTCTCCTTGTTTAGAGGGACGGCCGGGTCTTGGTAGATTTGCAGTGGTCTGATACTCCTTCCATTACAATATGACGCTTGCACAGTGCTCCTTGGGATGTTTAAAGCTTGGGAAATCTTTTGGTCTCCAAATCTGGCTTTAAACTTCTCCACAACAGTATCAGGGACCTGCCTGGTGTGTTCCTTGGTCTTCATGATGCAGAACCCTGAGACTATCACAGAGCAGGTGCATTTATACGGAGACTTGATTACACACAGGTGGATTCTATTTCTCTTCATCAGTCATTTAGGACAACATTGGATCATTCAGAGATCAGAGATCAACTTCTGGACTGAAAGGAAATGGGACGAATAATTTTGCACGCCCCACTTTTCAGTTTTATTATTACAAAAAAACTTTAAATGATCCAATAAATTTCGTTCCACTTCACAATTGTGACCCACTTTAAATGTTATATCTTTTTGTTTGAAGCCTGAAATGTGGCAAAAGGTTGAAAAGTTCCAGGGGGGCGAATACTTTCGCAAGGCACTGTATATACAGAGGGGTGTCAGATGGTGCCAATACCACAGAAGGTGCTGGGAGACGGCTCAGGCCAAAGAAGAACCTGACGCTGAAGTGGTGATGAGCGCTGTGGCACTGAGGGTGGCTCCGGGACACTGTTTAGGACAGGCCAGATGAATGATAAAAAGGCAGAGCTTGATGCTGGTGTTAGTGTGTGAGGTCAGAACACGTGAGGAGCTCCCTCCGAGTGTGTGAGTGTAGTAGGCCTGAGCATAACCACAGTCCTGAGTGATGGCGATGAGAAAGATGGCAGAGAATGGCGAGAGAGAATCTGTTACAGTTTGGGAGCAATTGCTGGATTAGATTGGGCTGTGGAAAAGAGACAATGATGAGCCCACTAATATAGAGACGCATTCCAGACCTCCCTGTGTGCACTGTGTGTCTTTATTCCATGTCCAGGAAAAACACTTATTTGGTAGTGTTGGGCGAGCATGCTCGCCGGAACACTATATTCATGCGAGCATGGCGCTGCTTGGCACATTGAGGTGTTCGGCCGAACATCGCGTGTGCTCGAGCGCCATGCTCGAGTCCCCTTCCTGCACGTTTCTTGCCAATCAGCATGCGAGGAGGTACTGGCATTACAGTGATTGGCTGGCCAGGAACGCGTCATCGGGTGCTATATAGCACCTGGTGAAATGTGACCCAGCTCAGTCTGATTCAGGGAGAGCTGCTGCAAGGAGGGACAGATAGTGTAGGGACAGAAATTGGCTAGGCAGGGCTAGTTGTTCTGTTTAGAAGACCCAAAAGTCCATTTAAGGACTATTGTTATATCTGGCTGCAATATTTTTAATTTTTTTTTTTTTTGGGGGGGGGGGGGCAAAAATAGGGCAAGTTTGCCTGACTTTAACACCACCTGCCCAGTGTGTGCTGTATAACGTTTGTGTATCCCAAATACCTGACATCCGGTGTATTATTTTCTGCTGCTAACCAAGGAGACATTACCTGTGCTGCATCTGCTGTATAACGTTTGTGTATCCTATATAACTGACATTCGGTGTCATTTTTTCTGCCGCTAATCAAGGCAACATTACCTGTGCTGTGTCAGCTGTTTAACGTTTGTGTATCCTAAATATTTCTGACATTTAGTGTGAATTTTCCTGCCGCTAATCAAGGCGACATTACCTGTGCTGCGTCTGCTGTTTAACGTTTGAACATCCTAAATACCTGTGACATTCAGTGTAATTTTTTCTGCCGTTAGTGACGGTGAAATTCCCTGCGCTACTGCTGTATAATGTTTGAACATCCTAAATACTTGAGAGTCCAAGATGCATCCAGACATCCTCCCCATGCTGTTCCCAAACCATTTCAGTGTTGTTTCCATCATTTTCTGACCTTTTCCTATGAACCAGACACCCTCCCCTCTTCTAAGCAGGGGGAGCCTGGTTTAGTGCTCGGGTTCTCCCATTGACTTCCATTGTGCTCGGGTGCTCTGTAGAGCACTTGAGTATCACCTAGTGTTCTAACCGAGCACCCGGGCACTTTAGTGCTCGATCAACACTATTATTTAGCTAAAAAATGGCTCCCTAGTGCCCAGCTGAAAGTGAAAGTAAAAACAGCTTTCATTCCTGACTCGAATTCTAACAGCTATAGCTTCTGATATAGTGGATATGATGCTGGGATTCTGGTGTTGTTGGAAAGATTGGAATACATATTTCTCATCAGTAGCCTTCCCCTCATCAGTCTGGTTTGCAATCTTCTGTGGGGCAGTTCTGTTAACTGATGTCTCCTAACTGAAACTGCAGAGTCTTAGTATATTCCTATGTGATGCAGCTTCAGCCTGTCTCCCCTGTCTCCTGCCTGTGATGGGTTTCTCTCTGATTAATGCCACAAGCAGGTGGAAGAGGAGAGCAGTGTGGAGCTCATCGTCTAAACTTTTGCTCTCCCAGTTTATTGAATAATGTAGAGATGATATCTTCAGCAGCATGTTATGTTTAGGGACATACAGAAGACAAGCAGGAGGAGCTGGTGGGGAGGGAACTCTCAAGAGGGATCTGATAAATGATGCTGTAATCACAGGACGTCAGCCACACAGGAGAGACTGATCTCCTCTCTGACAGGACAACAAGCCTCAGACTGGTGGTCACATGACCAGGTGTCCATAATCAAAGGGTTCAAAATGTATGGATTAGTGTTGAGCGAGCACCTCTGTGCTCGTATGCTCGGGTGCTCTGGCCGCGCACTAGAGGGTGCTCGAGTGCTCGGCCGAGCACCCAAGCATAATGTTAGTCAATGTGACTAAACCAGGCACCCCCCGCTTGGAAGAGGGGAGGGTGTCTGGTTAATAGAAAAAGGTCAGAATCGCGACTTCTCGTTTACTCCTTTCATTCATAAAAGTATGCTAATTAACTGAATTTGTACGCATTAGCTCACATTAGCGTAAAAATAAACATTACAGTGAATGCCAGTACTCTCCCACACGTTTATTCGCTGCGTAGCAGCTAGTTCGGCCGAGCATGCTCGCTCAACACTAGTATGGATGTATCTAGAACATTGCTGGTGAGTTATATGTGTATTATATGTGCTGATGACAATAATCATTTATAGCTTTACTAATAATCAACTGCCAATATTATATTATACTGTATGCAAGTAAGAAGGGTCCTTGTATCTAGATGTGCGAGAATGGAATCTGTGGTATGATTTGCTGTCTTGGGACCATGCTCTAGTGTACACTATAGTGTGATATAAACACTGCATGCTTATAGCCATAGGTAGTTAGGCAAGTCATGTGAGGAGGTGTAATATGGGACACACAGAACCATGAATGTGCATAGTAGCATCCTTTCTCATTGAATGTTGAAACCTTATGTGAAATTGCTAGATGGGGCGGAAGGGAGTTTCCTAGAGATCTATAGATGCATTGTAGGACAGCCAAAAGCAGACAGTCTGGGAGCAACTCAACGCTGGCTGACCAGTTGTGATATGGCATGGTCCCGGCCGAGCGCTCAGAAAATTGTGCCACTCTTCTGCAACCACAAGAGGCCATCGTAAAAGTCTCCATAGGCAGAAAATTCTGACAAGATCAAGATAACACATGTCTATGGTCAGCTGTAATCCTGTCATCTCCACCTTTCTCATTATACAAGGATAAAACATATAATACTGGTGGATAAAACAAGACTGAACACAAGATCTTCACAGCCTTCTACAGATCATAGGGGACATTTCATGAGACCTTATCTCCATCTACCTGATCATCCTGTGGGACATTGTGATGTTCTTCTGAACCATCCTGTGGAAGAAGAGGACTGGGACATCTCTCCGGTGTTCTTCTCTCTTCCTTAACTGTAGGAAACACATCCAGTGACTGAATTCATTCCTTACATACAGATAATGAGAGGACGTGTGGATTTAGTCATGTCTGTTACCTGGTGATGTGAGGGGCCGGTGATCCTCCATCATGATGTCCTTGTACTGATCTTTGTGTCCTTCTAAATACTCCCACTCCTCCATGGAGAAATAGATGGTGACATCCTGACATCTTATAGGAACCTGACAACACAATGATACAGTCATCACCCAGATCCCTTCATAGCGTTCCTGTATAATGTCCCAGCATTCCCAGCAGTGTCACCTCTCCAGTCAGCAGCTCCATCATCTTGTTGGTGAGTTCTAGGATCTTCTCTCTATTGATTTCCTCATGTATCAGGGGGTGAGGTGGAGGCCCTGTGATTGGGCTCAGGGTTCTTCCCCATCCTTCAGACACAGGGTCCTGACAGCGCTCACTAGAGGTCTTCTTCACTACTGTGTAGTCCTGGTTATGGAGAGACACAGTAATAAATATCACTCCATACATCTCCAGAGTCCCTCACCTCTCCAGTCATGTCCATCTGTTAGTAACATAGATAAGATGATGTAATGTGACATCATCAGAATCTCTCACCTCTCCAGTAAGCCGGAAGAGGATCTCTAGGGTGAGATTTATTATACTCTCCACCATCTTGTCCCTGTCCCTATCCATCCTTGACGGGTCAATCAGGAGAAGGATCTTATATAGAAGATCTCCACTGAGCGGATCCTATATTGTAGGAATCTGAATGGAGAGAAGATGAAGCAATGTAAAATCATACAAAATCTAGGTGTCTGGGAAGGTTTTAGACCAGGTATCAGCTCTCTAGGACATACCGTTCCTGAGATATTCCCAAAAAATACAAATATGGCACGTGACCTACATTAGCCAATAGAAGCCTGCTGGTCTGTTTTTTCACATCCCAACTGTCATACACACGGTCACATGTCTCTTATCAGCCATGGGTCCTTAGTCTCCACATGCACAAAGTTTTACACTAGGTTCCATCCAAACCTTGGTAACCAATGATCTGCAAGTTAACCAAGGGCCCCATGACAGTACAGAGCTTTCAAGGGTTGTAGGACCTCTTGATACAATTCGCACAGTTAACATGGATAGGAACTCTGGTTGGTTCTTCTCCTTTCCACACCTCTCTACACAGACAAATGAGTCTTTGAGACCCAAAACAAAAAAAAAACATATAAACTTAGCATTCCAGAGTTTCAGACATGGTTTTCTAATATTTTATTGGTGTCCATCAGAGATGGAACGTCTATATTTTATGAGAGCCACCAGCAGACGTGTACTACTCCACCCATTATCTAGTGGTAGGTGGCCGTCCCTTCGCTAGAACAGATTATAGGTTCCTACAAAGTGTGCTTGCTGCTTATTGTACAGATGTCACCAAAGCTCGCAGTGAAAGGGTTAATGACCCCTCTGTCCCAATAATCATGACAGACAATTGCGGTGACTGTACACATACCTCCACCTGCACCGCTGTACACCACAACTATATACAGGGGGAAGACCAGGGGGTAAAGGACCTTTCATGATGTCATGACCATGTGTGGGAGGAGTCAGGCTCCAGGCTGTGCTTCTGGAAGAGGTAAAGGAACTTTGATGATGTCATGACCATGTGTGGGAGGAATCATGCTCCAGGCTATTCTTCTGAAGGAGGTGAAAGACCTTTGATGATGTCATGGCCATGTGACCATGTGTGGGAGGAATCATGCTCCAGGCTGTGCTTCTGGAGGAGGTAAAAGACCTTTGATGATGTCATGGCCATGTGGACATTTGTGGGAGGAGTCATATTCCAGACTGTGGTTTCTCTGCAGTAGTGATGGGAATTTCGGCTCTTTTGAGTGATCTGGCTCTTTTGGCTCTCAAACGGCTCTTCATATATATTGAGCTAATACAAAGCTGGGGAAAGTCTAGACGGTCTGGGTTAGTGGCTGTAGTACTAGGGTGACCAGACGTCCACTTTTCCCCGGACATGTCCTACTTTTGGGCATTAAAAAAATGTCCGGGGGGAATTGGAAAATCGTCCGGGATTTTGTTGGACTGCCTCAAACTGTTTGAGTCAAACATAATTTATGTTTGACTCAAACAGTTTGAGGCAGTCCAACAAAGTCATTTTAACTTTTAAAATGGCCTTTAGGGTTAAAAATAATAAAAACAAACTCACCTTTTCCACTTGTTCGCGGCGCAGCCGGTGTCTTCTTTCCCGGCCTTGCAGGACCTGCAAAAGGACCTTTGGTGACGTCACCGTGGTCACCACATGGTGAGCGCACTCACCGCGCGGTGACATCACCAAAGGTCCCTTTGCAGGTCCTGCAAGGCCGGGAAGGAAGAAAGAAGACACCGGACCGGCTGCGCCACGAACAAGTGGAAAAGGTGAGTTTTTTTAAATTATTTTTAACCTCTAAGGGCCATTTTAACAATTATTTTCTGTTATAACCATGTTATAACGGAAAATAATAAAGGGAAGTTCGGGTCCCCATTCCCTGGGGTATAGTGTAATGCCAATGGGGGGACCCGAACTTCCCTTTATTATCTTATTTCTGAAAAGGAGCACACCTTTTTTTTCGGTGTCCTCCTTTTCAGAAACCCAGATCTGGTCACCCTATGTAGTACAGTACGGAGGCTCGGCAGGGACGTCGCAACATCAGTGCGCACCCGCTTCAGCCCTGTATGTGTAATGTCCCCGCCGAGTCTCTGCACTCCAGCGGAGGCTTGGCAGCGACGGAAGGAGCGCCGTGGCAATGTAGGGGTTAAAGGTAAGCATTATTTCTTTATTATTTTTATCAGCCCAAGCTGAATCTCTTTAAAGTGCATTGCGTTTGGCAATGCGGTGGCCGATGCGTTTTGGCCGATGCTTTTTAAAACGCATCGCCAAAACGCATCATGTGAACGCGGCCTAAGAGGTGTATTTTTTTTTTTTTTTTTTTAGCTACTTGGGTGCCCAAGGGATTTTCCTATTTCCTTTAATAGATGGGTCATGTGGTTTTTGTATCTGATAACCTTTAAGCAGTATATAATCAAAGGCACAGGCCAGTCACCTCAGGTTCACAGACGATTTTTTTTTCACTCTCCTCCTTCCCACGTTCTTTAAAGTTCTTCCTGCTTCCAATCTCTCCACACACTCACAATGCAATCTCTCTCACTGACTGAAGCACTAAGCACTAACTGAGAATGCTCAGGGGCACGCAAATTGGCAGAGAGAGTAAGCGGAGGTGGAGCTGAGAGGAGCAGGAGGAAACCTAGCAGCAGTAGATAGTGATATAAATGTATTGCGAACAACCCGACCTCGGAGGGGGCGTGGCCAAGCAGAGTGGGCGTGGCTTAGCGCTGTGCTCCGATGCAGATACTACTCAGCCCTGCATGAGAGGCAGAGAGACACATTCAGACTTGAGAGCCAAGCAGGAGGAAGGTATTTATTGCCTGCAACTTCCGCCTCACTCATTTGGCTCACAGCTGAGAGCCGGATCTTGTCGTTCACCTCAAAGAGTCGGCACAAAGAGCCGACTCAGTCCTGAACGACTCATCACTACTCTGCAGTGACCATGATCATTCCCGACCTGCCCCTCCGCTCTTTTCTGGGGGGCTCAACGGTTTGGTTAGGACGCATCAGTGATTGTGAATTAATTTCATCAAACTCAATTTGCTTTTTGTACACGAAGGTGAAAACAGGAGCCCTGGAGGCAACAGCAAGACAACCCCCAACGTGGCGTAGCGTTGGGGCCAACCCAAACCAGGCCATCACAGCAGAGCAAGTCCGTCCATCTCCTGGTCTTCTTCATGAAATTCAGCCCACATCCTCAACAGCTTCTTCTCCTTCTTAGACTCTTCCTCATCCTCTGCTACATTGTGAGACATCCAGAACAGAACGTGTGGCCATAAAAACCTATTGCGACAAGCTATTAACTTCTGTGCAAGCTGAAACCTCACCTGGCCAAGGTACCTCTTAGCTGTGGTAATTGTGGTGCCGTTCTGCACCTTCCCCAAAATTGAATTCAGAAAGCATTGCTCACCCTGGCCAGCTTGAAATGTGTGCCTTCACCAAAATGTAATTCTTCTGTATGATAGTTGAGCTTCTGGCCAGCTTTGCCTTCAAAAAATAGTTTAAAGTTGTCTTGTTTTCTGACTGGGGCCTTTTCCCAGCACATACTCCCAGATTAAACACCATCTGCCACCATGAAGGGGCAATTTTTGGAATCTTTCTAATATTAAATATCATAAAGGGCTTGTGCAGGCCACTTATAGAGATTCGCTCCGTTAGATTCAAAAATGTTCTTAAGGCTTTCTACGCATTCGCTACGTACTTGACCGATAAATTATACGCTAATGCTACGTATAAGTTACTTTATATGCTGATGCGTACAAATTCAGTTAATTAGCGAACTTTTACTGTAAGTTCGTTATTCGTGCGGCGAAAAGCCCGGTAAGAAAGCGGTCACCTGACCTAGTCGGAAGGGCTTGCTCTGATTGGCTCAGGCTCGGTAAGCCAGTGATGCTTCAGTTGTGCTGCGACTGCTGAGACGAGCAGAAGCACTGTGTGTGAAGTTCTGAGAGACTGAGAACTCTTGTGTTAAAATTGGGGTGTAATTGTTCTGGGAATCCATATTACACATATCAGGGATACTGCAGGGTAAATAATTAATCAGGCAGGGAGAGAGACAAAGACCAGCTGCAGGGCCACAGTCAAGTGAAAATTAGAGATGAGCGAGCACTAAAATGCTCGGGTGCTCGTTATTCGAGACGAACTTTTCCCGATGCTCGGGTGCTCGTTTCGAATAACGAACCCCATTGAAGTCAATGGGAGACTCGAGCATTTTTTGCAGGGGACCAAGGCTCTGCCTAGGGAAGGCTGGGTGAAAACCTGGAAACATCAGAAAATGAAGGAAACACCACGGAAATGGACAGGAAACAGCAGGGGCAGCATGCATGGATGCCTCTGAGGCTGCCTAATCCCACCATTACCCCAAATTCTCAGGCAACAGCCTGGTGGTTACCCTCATGGCTATTGTGCTCACCCAGACCAAGAAAGATGAGGCACATATCCATCACATGTTAGGGAAGCACCCAACTAGGTGCAAAGAAAAATTGTTTAGAGAGAGGGCCTGTAGGTGGACCTCCAGAAAAATTTTTGGAGAGAGGGCCTGTGGGTGGACCTCCGGAAAAATTGTTTGGAGAGAGGGCCTGTAGGTGGACCTCCGGAAAAATTGTTTGGAGAGAGGGCCTGTAGGTGGACCTCCGGAAAAATTGTGGTAAAAGAGTGCCAGTTGGCCCTCTAAAAAATGGCGTTTTTTGGGTCAGCGTTAGGCAAAGACGACATGGAGGAGGAGGAGTAGGAGGAGTAGAGAAGACGAATCGGATACATAAGTAATGTTAATCTTTAGCTGCTTTCCCCCGGAGGAGATTTGAATTCCGGTGAAATCCAGGCTTTGTTCATTTTAATAAGCGTCAGCCTGTCAGCGCTGTCAGTTGACAGGCGTGTACGCTTATCGGTGATGATGCTACCAGCTGCACTGAATACCCGCTCTGACAGCACGCTAGCGGCAGGGCAGGCCAGCACCTCCAAGGCGTACAGCGCCAGTTCAGGCCACGTGTCCAGCTTTGAAACCCAGTAGTTGTATGGAGCAGAGTGATCGCTATGGACGTTGGTATGGTCAGCTAGGTACTCCCTCACCATCTTTCTGTACAGCTCCCCCCTACTCTGCCTAGACTGGGGACAGGTGACAGTGTCTTGCTGGGGTGACATAAAAGTGGCAAAGGCCTTGGAGAGCGTTCCCCTGCCAGTGCTGGACAAGCTGCCTGCTCGCCTCCTCTCCCCCGCTACTTGGCCCACAGAACCATGCCCTTTGCCGCTAGCGGCGTCAGATGGGAAGGATTGTTTCAGCTTGTGCACCAGGGCCTGTAGATATCTATTCACTCTCATACTCCTTTCCTCTGCAGGGATGAGAGTGGAAAGGTTCTGCTTGTACCGTGGGTCCAGGAGAGTGAACACCCAGTAATCGGTGTTTGAAAAAATGCTTCTAACGCGAGAGTCACAGGATAGGCAGCCTAACATGAAGTCTGCCATGTGCGCCAGAGTCCCAACACGCAAGAATTCCCTCTCCTCACTGGCCTGACTCTCCATTTCCTCCTCCTCCTCCAAGTCCTCCTCTTCAGCCCATACACGCTCAAGAGTTAAGAAGGACTGAGCACTGGTACCCTCTTCTGTCTTGCCGACATTCTCCTCCTCTTCCTCCTCATCCTCCTCCCCCTCCTCCGATACGCGCTGAGAAACAGACCGAAGGGTGCTCTGGCTATCAAGCGACGTATCTTCCTCCACCGTCTCTTGTGACAAGCGCAAAGCATCCGACTTCATGCTGAGCAGTGAGTTTTTCAACAGGCAAAGCAGCGGGATTGTGAGGCTGATAATGGTGGCATCGCCGCTGACCATCTGTGTTGACTCCTCAAAGTTGCTCAACACCTGGCAGATATCAGACATCCACGTCCACTCCTCATTGTAGACTTGAGGAATCTGACTGACCTGACTACCAGTTCTGGTGGAAGTTGACATCTGGCAGTCTACAATCGCTCTGCGCTGCTGGTAAACTCTGGATAACATGTTTAATGTCGAATTCCATCTCGTGGGCACGTCGCACAACAGTCGGTGAGTGGGCAGTTGTAGGTGGCGCTGCGCTGCCCTGAGAGTGGCAGCATCTGTGGTGGACTTGCAGAAATGCACACAGATGCGGCGCACCTTGGTGAGCAAATCAGACAGATTGGGGTATGTCTTGAGGAACTGCTGAACTATGAGATTGAACACGTGGGCCAGGCATGGTACATGTGTCAGTCTGCCGAGTTGCAGAGCCACCACCAGGTTACGCCCGTTGTCACACACAACCATGCCTGGCTTGAGGTTCAGCGGTGCCAGCCACACATTGGTCTGCGCTGTGATGCCCTGTAACAGCTCTTGGGCGGTGTGCCTTTTGTCACCTAAGCTCAGCAGTTTGAGCACCGCCTGCTGGCGCTTACCCACGGCACTGCTGCTGCGCCTAGAGCTACCGACTGAAGTCGCCGTGCCCACAGATGGTAATTCGGTGGAGGAGGAGGGGTCGGAGGAGGAGGCATAGTACGTCTGAGAGACCGTGACCGAGGTAGGCCCCGCAATCCTCGGTGTGGGCAGTACATGAGCGGCCCCAGGGTCAGTCTCGGTCCCAGCCTCCACCAAGTTAACCCAATGTGCCGTCAGTGATATATAGTGTCCCTGCCCGGCAGCACTTGTCCACATGTCCGTGGTTAGGTGGACCTTCTCAGAAACAGCGTTGGTCAGGGCACGGATGATGTTCTGTGACACGTGCTGGTGTAGGGCTGGGACGGCACATCGGGAAAAATAGTGGTGGCTGGAGACCGAATACCGAGGGGCAGCCACCGCCATGAGATTGCGAAAGGCCTCGGTCTCTACCAGCCTATAGGGCAGCATCTCCAGGCTCAGCAATTTGGAGATGTGGACGTTGAGGGCTTGGGCATGTGGGTGGGGGGAACTGTATTTCCTCTTGCGCTCCAGTGTCTGCTGTAAAGACAGCTGAACGCTGCGCTGGGACACGTTGGTGGACGCTGTGGAGGATCGTGGAGGCGAAGGTGTGGTTTTCTGGCGGGAGGCGCTCGTGCCGGGGTCCTGGGCAGGGGGTTGACTAGCAGAGGCAGCGAGTGACACAGGGGAAGGAGCAGTGGTGTGACCCACAGGAGGTGGTGAATGGCTTTGGTTCCATTGAGTGGGGTGTTTAGCACTCATATGCCTGCGCATGCTGGTGGTGGTTAGGCTAGTAGTGGTGGCACCCCTGCTGATCCTGGTGTGGCACAGGTTGCACACCACAGTCCGTCGGTCATCCTCACTTTCTTTAAAGAACCTCCAGACTTGCGAACATCTAGGCCTTGCCACGGGAGCTTCACTACGTGAAACAGTTGCTGCTGATGCACCAGCTCTGGCCCTGCTTCTCCCTCTGGCCACACCACTGCCTCTTCCAACCTGTTCTGGTGCAGCACTCGCCTCCGCCTCAGAAGCACTGTCTTCACTCGGCTTATCAACCCAGCTTGGGTCAGTCACCTCGTCATCCTCCGATTCCTCAGTCTGCTCCCCCTCAGTCTGCTCCCCCCTCGGACTTCCTGCCCTGACAACAACTTCACCACTGTCTGACAACCGTTTCTCCTCATCTTCCGACACCTCTTTACAAACTTCTTCCACTAAGTCAACATTGTCATCATCATCATCATCATCACCCACAGACTGCGACAGTTGGAAAACTTGGGCATCGGGAACGAGGTCAGCAGCAACCTGAGAAGTGGTTTGTGACTCTGGGAAGGGTCCAGAAAACAGTTCCTGAGAGTATGCCGGATCGCATTCCAAATTTTCCTGGGAGGGGGCAGACTGGGGGAAGGAGGTTGAGGTGGAGGAGCCAGAGGAGTGCTCCCTTGGGTAACGTGGGTGGACTGCGTGGAAGACTGACTGGTGGACAAATTACTTGAAGCATTGTCCGCAATCCACGACATCAGCTGTTCGCACTGTTGTGGTTTCAACAGTCCTCTACCACGTGTCCCTGTAAGTTGAGACATGAAGCTAGGGAGTGTAGCTCTGCGGCGTTCCCCTGCTCCCTCATCAGCAGGTACTGTCTCACCCTGCCGAGGACCACGGCCTCTGCCCCCTGCAGTAATTGAATGCCCACGCCCTCGTCCTCGACCCTTAGCCCTGGGGTTCAACATTTTCTGTATATAAGTGTATTATATAAAAAAAATAAAATAAATGGGCCTGCTGTACTGAAACCCACAAACTTGTTCAGTCTGGTTTAATTAAGTGACGTACAGAATGTGTCAACTGGACAGAAAATGCGGATTGTAGTGAGTGGACAGCTGAACTGTGACACACAGAATGGTTCCACGCAGCTGTGTGAAATGGATTCGTATCACTGAGCTAAAACAACAAAAAAAACTATTTTTTTATATATATATATTTTTTTTTTTATATATTTTTTTTTTAGTTTTGTTTTTTTTGGAATGTGACGTGCAGAAACTATTGTAGACCTAACTCACACCCTGCTGACGGTGGCTATTTTGACTGCGACCCAGACAAATGTCGCACAGAGATTTTTGGGATCAAGCTATATACGTGAGAGCAAAAGACCTTGTTGGATTAAGTGACGTACAGAAAGTGTCACCTGGACAGATAATACGGATTGGCGTGAGTGGACAGCTGAACTGTGACACACAGAATGGTTCCACACTGCTGTGTGAAATGGATTTGTATCACTGAGATATAACAATAAAAAAAAAAGGGTTATATATGGCGATAGCTGCACTACTAGTGCCAGCCAGCCAGCCAAGCCAGGAGACAACAAAAAATGTCTTGTAGCCCTTAGAAGGGCTGTTGGGTTCTTTGTGGGTGATTCCTGCCTAACAAAGAACTAAATGCAGGCCTTAACACTCTCCCTGAACGGCAGCAGCTCTATCCCTAACGACATCCAGACGGCATCTGAGCCGAGCACCGCGGGCAGTCACTAGTATATTCCAGGGTCACCTGATCAGGCCAGCCAACCCCTGCTATCGACATGTAAGGGCCCCACGTGATGCTGGGTGTACCGCAGAGTCTCCTGGCTTGTGATTGGCTGAGTTTATAGGCCTTAAAAATGCACAATGCGGAAGTTGCCATTTCCTCGAGCATGGCGAGATACTCGTCCGAGCAGCGAGCACTTACGAGTACCGTAATACTCGAACGAGCACCAAGCTCGGATGAGTATGCTCGCTCATCTCTAGTGAAAATGTCTAGAATGGATAAGCAAAAGGGGTCCAGTTCCAGCCAGACCTCGAGCTCCAAAAAAAGGTGGCACAGTGCCAAAGGACCTGTAGCCGGAGCTTCTACTTGTAGAATTCGCAATACTTGGCCACTGTTCCACCAGACTAACCCACCAAGGCGCAAAATTGTAGTGGAGGAGAAAGTGGATGAGGTAGTGGAGTGGATGGCACGCTCATCTCAGTCTCAGCCGGATGATCTGCTGTCATCTGCTGATACAGTATCCATATGTAGCCAGAGGTCAGACTCAGAGCGTTCCTCCTGCTCCACCATTCCTCTACAGCAAAGCCTAGCGTCGTACGTGCCTGCGTATTACACAATCACTAGACAATAGTACGCTGAGGATTCGTACACAATTTGTACGCTCATGCGTACGTGTTCACATAAGTTTCGTACCTTTAACAATTGTACGTTTTTTATTAGTGCACGAATGTTCGCAAAACACCACATAATAACGTATGATTTGTACGCAGCTTCGCCGAATAGATTCGTATGAGGTACAAATCTTTTGAAAAATTAGACGAACATTTGGCGAAGCAAATTTTGGATGATTCGCTCATCTCTAATGGGTAGGTACCTACAGTCACAATATCATAGATACCTGGAGGTGGGTGTGTATTTTATGTATCTAATACGATATTGTCCTGGTACTCATATGTCTTGGACTAATAATAATAATAATTAACCTTTTATCTGAGGTGATCCCAGTACCAGTACCCCTGTTGGGTCTTCTTGATGAGGAGCAGTAGCACCATCATCATATATGTTTATGGCTATGGGAGATTCTTTTCCTACCATACAGAACTATAGTGATGAGATGGATGGACTGGAGGTTTCCGAGTCTTGCTCAGTGGAGTAATATGGTTAGCGCCATAACTGCCCCCTGTCTTGAAGCAGGAGGTGCAGGACCTCAGCCTACAGTAATATCTTTTGGTGTTAGGAGCTAGAAGCCAGAGCCAGGAAGCAGATAAGTAGACTTCCCTTCACAGCTCGTTCCAAGTGAGGCACAACCCCTTTATAAAGTTCGTACAATGATCACCTGCAAAAGGACGTGTCCTAACGAATTCCACAAAGTCTGGGATCCATGGTGGCGTCTACAGAATGAAGAAAGAAAGGCCCAAACACAAGGACATACATTATAAAAGAAAATCTTTATTAGTGATTGGTAACAACAAGTTATGAGACACGAGAACAGAGAAGAGACATTTCCTCATCTGCTCCTCAGGTTTTCTTACAAGGGTTTATCTAAAAAAAACTGTTTTTTAGGGGCCGTCGATATCTGACAACAGTCACCAACTCAAACTAATAGAATTAAAGAAGCACTCCCAAGAATTTTTTAATTCTCTGACCTGTTACAAAGGTTCATGTTATAAACTGTAGTGAATGCAATCTTCTTACCAGTGAGTGTATTTGTGAGTTATCACCTCCCTTCTGCTTCTCAGCTGTGTCATGTGACCAGCAATCAGAATCTCTAACTGACACAGCATCTTATGTGTGGACAGGAAGTCAGTTTCTCCTTGTATTCCTATGGAAGCCTCAATAGCAGTTTCATAGGAATGAATAGAGAAGTAACTGACTTCCTGTCCTGTGTCAACTGGACATCAGAGTGCTGGTCACATGACACCACTCAGGACCAGAAGGTAGGTTATAACTCATAAATACAGTCACTGGTAAGACGATTACTTTTACTGTAGTTTACATCATGCACTTTTCCAGCAGGTCAGAGATTAAAATTTTTGTGGGAGTTCTACTTTAATGAAATGTACTGCTATATAAAGTCCCACCACTGTTTGAAATTGTATTTTTTTCTATTACACGATATTCCAATATCTGTCTTATTTTCGGTCAGTGATGGTACTACTCCTCCAACGAAGACTTTGAGAAGGCCTGCTCTTCTGTTTCTATATCTTCTATCATCGAACATTTTTAGTGAGAGAAGATTTTTTAAAAAAGGACAATTTTATGTTGACCATCAGTACTCATTCAGTACAGAAGATCATGTGTGATTAGAGACCTCTCACAGTGGCCCCTGATCAATGCTCAAAGTACTCAGCTACCTCTGGTAAAGGAAAGCAAGCTGCTGTTTTACTTCCCGGCAGTGCTATTTTATCCTGATACAGTTCTGTCAAAAGGTGTATTCTACTGGAATAAAGCCAGTTATCGACTGCTATAAAACCACGTATGGGAGGTCACTAATCGGCTAAACATGAGGGTGGCTTCTCTCCTATGTGTTTTTTTATGTTTAACTAGATGTGGTTTCTGATAAAAACATTTTCCACATTCTGAACATGAATATGGCTTCTCTCCTGTGTGAGTTCTCTGATGTATAATAAAACTTATTTTATGAGTAAAACATTTCCCACATTCTGAACATGAAAAGGGTTTCCCCCTGTGTGAATTCTCCGATGTGTAGTAAGAACTGATTTGTGGTGAAAAGATTTCCCACAATCTAAACATGAATATGGCTTCTCCCCTGTGTGAATTCTCTGATGTTTAACAAGTGATTATTGATACTGAAAATGTTTCTCACATTCTGAACATGAAAATGGCTACTCCCCTGTGTGAATTTTTTGATGTGTAACTAAAGCTAATTTATAACGAAAGCATTTCCCACATTCTGAACATGAATATGGCTTC
Organism: Rhinella marina; assembly: GCA_900303285.1. Lineage (NCBI taxonomy): Eukaryota > Metazoa > Chordata > Amphibia > Anura > Bufonidae > Rhinella > Rhinella marina. The sequence goes on from ONZH01025570.1 coordinate 28,044, forward strand.
TCCCCGGTGTGAATTCTAAGATGTGCAATAAGATGTGATTTATAACTAAAGCATTTCTCACATTCTGAACATGAATATGGCTTCTCACCGGTGTGAATTCTCAGATGTTTAATAAGAGCTGGTTTATTGTTAACACATTTTCCACATTCTGAACATGAAAACGGCTTCTCCCCTGTGTGAATTTTCTGATGTGTAACAAGATATTTTTTAAAGGTAAAACATTTCCCACATTCTGAACATGAATATGGCTTCTCCCCTGTGTGAATTTTCTGATGTATAACAAGAGTTGAATTATACTTAAAACATTTATCGCATTGTGAACATGAATATAGTTTCTCCCTTGTGTGTGTTCTTTGGTGTGTAACTAGATATTTTTTAAAAGCAAAACATTTGCCACACTCTGGGCAAGGAAATGGTGTCTCTCCTGTGTGCATTCTTTGATGCATAACAAGTTCCTGTTCATATCTATAATATCTCCCACATTCTGAACATGAAAATGGCTTCTCCCCTGTATGACTTCTTTGATGTATAACCAGTTGTTGTTTTCTAGCAAAACATTTTTCACATTCTGAACATGAATATGGCTTCTCCCCTGTGTGAACTCTCTCATGTTTAACAAGATTTTGTTTTCTAGCAAAACATTTCCCACATTCTGGACATGAATATGGCTTCTCCCCTGTGTGAATTCTCTGATGCATAACAAGAACTGATTTCTCCTGAAAACATTTCCCACATTCTGAACATGAATATGGCTTCTCCCCTGTGTGAATTCTCTCATGTTTAGCAAGATCTGATTTACGTTTACAACATTTCCCACATTCTGAACATGAAAATGGCTTCTCCCCTGTGTGGATTTTTTCATGTTCAACAAGAATTGATTTATACATAAAACATTTCCCACATTCTGAACATGAAAATGGATTCTCTTTTATGTCAGCTTTTTTACGTTTACCCCTTCTGTGATTTTTATTTTGTGTTACAGTCTGTGATGAGTTAGAAGATTGGACCTTTTTAAAAGGATTGGATGCCACATTTTTCTTGTGAATGGATGAAGATATATTTTGGATAGTGGCATGTTCTTCATATCCATCTCGTGTGATACCACAAACATCTACATTACAATCAGAAGATATCAGATGTTCCTCTGAGTTCCTGGTACAGTCATCTGCCAATAATACAAGACATTTTATTACTGATGAATAATATAACCATAAACTACTATTGATATTTTATAACATTTCTATATAAAACAAAGTCTATAGAAATTACCAGTCATGGAGAAGAATTCAAGTATCAGTTGACTAAAATGGTGGTGATGAAAACAGATCACAATCTAAGTGTAGACTCAGAGACACAAGTAGAAAAGGCTGGGCCTCATAGCAAATTTTTGAATCCTCCATGTTTATATACATATGGGGGGGGGTCATTTACGAACAAATATACGCCACTTTTGTTACATATATCTGGCTCACATGTCACTTCTTCCGCGGTCACACCAGGTCTAAAAAAGTGGGCGTGGTGTGGGCAGGGAAGGGAACGGGACGGCAGATCTCATTTACCATTTTGTACTCCTGGTTTAGGCATAGAAAATGGCCGTTGTGTGGCCATGCCCGTGCTGCGCACCACAAATTGCGGTCCGCAGTGCACGGGCGCCTACTGTGGTCCTTCCGCATGCGGATCACGGACCCATTCACTTCAATGGTATCCGTGATCCGCATCCGACTGTCCGCACTGCAAAAACATAGAACAAGTTCTATGTTTTGGCGGTGCGGAAGCACGGACAGAAGTCCGTGGGGTTCTGATCCGTGCCTCCGTTCCGCACCGCATCTCCGTGATTGCGGACCCATTCAAGAGAATGGGTCCGCAATCCGTGATGCAGAGTTCACACGGATGGTGCCCGTGTATTGCTGACCCGCTGTATGCGGGCCGGAATACGGTCACGGCCTCACAACGGTCGTGTGAACGAGCCCTAACTTTGATAATCTACTGCCAGAGCAGAAGGTTATTAAGGCTGCATCTAAAACGCCAGTTTTAATGAATATGTCCCATGATTTATATAAGAAAAGATGATTGACCTCAGGGAGATCAACCATCATAACCACAGAGACACCAGCACGTGTCTCAACGTTAGTGAATCTAAAACAAGGCTCCCTGGGAAAAGCAATATGCTAATAAAAGAAAACCACGGAGACACCATCACGTGTCTCAACGACAGTCAAACTAGCCAGGCCTTTCACCGGGAAGGAACAAGCAAGGGAAGGGCAGTCTCCAAAAGGAAACCACCTATGCCAAAGCATGGTATCCATCCACAGACAGCTGTTTCGGGGTATTTGCCCCTCATCAGTGTGGAGTAGGAATCTGGCTAGTGGGAGCAATGCCTAGTAACTACTTCCTGGTCATACATTTGTTTTTATAGCAAGGGGCTAAAAGCAAGGCAAACCAGTAGTCTTCACTTTTCAAGATGTTAGTGATCTGCTTGTCAGAAGTCGGCTATGCTATGTTCACCAGCATGACTGAAGACCCAGTGCTTTCAGGATCCACCCCCCACTGGTAATGGCCAATGTCATCAGCAGCATCATCATCAGCATGTCTATTATAACGAGGGTCAGCCTCATTCTCTAGTTGCACTTTGGAAAATTCCATGTCCCATTGCACCACCAACTCCTCCTCCAGTCATAGCTCCTCATCCTTCTTTTATGAGAATTCATCCATACAGGTCTACAGTGCAATAAGTTCTTCTTCCATCTGCCCTTGTTGCATCAGGGTCATCGTTTGCCCTAATATAAATATAGTGACATACTGTAGTTGATGCCACTGTTGTCCCTTACAAATTTGGTGGCCTCTTCGAAAGGCAACAACCCAGTGTGGAAAATATAAATCTCCTCCAGCAACCATCTTTATTAAAATCCAAAATTGTTAAAAACTCATGCTGCACAACCAGTCCCAGCAGACAGTGCTGTCCCAAAAGTGTAAAAGTCCTGCTGGGACTTGTTGTGATGTGGGTTTTTGCCAATTTTGGAATCACTTGGATTTTAATCAAGACGGTTGCCTGAGTAGATTTACAGTTTTCATACTCTGATGTTACTTTTGTGATTCGGTGCCAATAGAGTTGTTCTTCCATGCGCCATGCTTGGACTCAAGGAGATGTACATGGTGGTGAGATACAGTGCCTTGTGAAAGTATTCGGCCCCCTGGAACTTTTGAACCTTTTGCCACATTTCAGGCTTCAAACAAAAAGATATAACATTTTAAATTTTTGGTGAAGAATCATCAAGTGGGTCACAATTGTGAAGTGGAACAAAATTTATTCGGCCCCCTTGCATTAATACTTTGTTGCGCCACCTTTTGTTGCGATTACAGCTGCGGTCTCTTGGGGTATGTCTCTATCAGTTTTGCACATCTAGAGACTGAAATTCTTGCCCATTCTTCCTTGCAAAACAGCTGGAGCTCTTTGAGGTTGGATGGAGACGTTTGTGAACAGCAATTTTCAGCTCTTTCCACATATTCTCAATTGGATTCAGGTCTGGACTGTGACTCGGCCATTCTAAGACCTGGAGACCTTTATTTTTGAACCATTCCATTGTAGATTTTGCTTTATGTTTGGGATCATTGTCTTGTTGGAAGATAAATCTCCGTCCTAGTCTCAGGTCTTTTGCAGACTCCAACAGGTTTTCATCCAGAATGGTCCTGTATTTGGCTCCATCCATCTTCACATCAATTTTAACCATCTTCCCTGTCCCTGCTGATGAAAAGCAGGCCCAAACCATGATGCTGCCACCACCATGTCTGACAGTGGGGATGGTGTGTTCAGGGTGATGAGCTTTGCTGCTTTTATGCCAAACATATCGTTTTGCATTGTTTCCAAAAAGTTGGATTTTGGTTTCATCTGAGCAGAGCCCCTTCTTCCACATCTTTGGTGTCTCCCAGGTGGCTTGTGGCAAACTGTAAACGAGACGTTTTATGGATATCTTTGAGAAATGGCTTTCTTCTTGCCACTCTTCCATAAAGGGCAGATTTGTGAAGTGTTGGACTGATTGTTGTCCTATGGACAGACTCTCCCACCTCAGCTGTAGATCTCTGCAGTTCATCCAGAGTGATCATGGGCCTCTTGGCTGCATCTCTGATCAGTCTTCTCCTTGTTTAGAGGGACGGCCGGGTCTTGGTAGATTTGCAGTGGTCTGATACTCCTTCCATTTCAATATGATCGCTTGCACAGTGCTCCTTGGGATGTTTAAAGCTTGGGAAATCTTTTGGTATCCAAATCCGGCTTATTATGTTATATCTTTTTGTTTGAAGCCTGAAATGTGGCAAAAGGTTGAAAAGTTCCAGGGGGGCGAATACTTTCGCAAGGCACTGTAACTGCTTGTTTTATATCTTTCCTTACTGGCCTCTTCAAATGGCCGTACCGTGCAGCATTCGTCCCTGCTGAGCTGCCATTGACTGAGCTCAAAATAACACGCTCCCTGCTGTGGAGGTCTCGTGCGTGATGTAATCATTGACGGTTTTACAGACACACTGAATATGAAAGGTGGAATTTCAGCGAGTTGGAACGTCTCAGATCAAACGGTGCAAAGGCAAACCGTTCTGTCACCGTAAGTCCAGGAGGGCCTTCTTAGCCACATAAGAAAGTCTAAAGTATGCACACATCTCCTGGACATCACCAGCACCTTCTGCAAGCCACAAAACTTTTTAAAAAAGCATTGAACCACTAAATTTATCACGAGCGCCATGAAGGAATGTTATTTCCCCCAAATGCAGCGCAGACACAATATTCCTGTGTTGCTCACCATGTTGGCAGAGAGAAAGTGACTTTCATTTCCGGCACTCATGACTGGGCATCTGTCTCCATGATCTGTATTGTGAGCACACAGTAATTTGATATGACTCTAGTTGGAGCTAATGGTTCCTCAGTCCCAAAACTGGCCAAAGACTTTTCTCTCAAAGAAATCGGCTTCGTTCACCTAGGTATGTTTCATGTCTATAATCCAGATATAGGGGAGATTTAACAAACTGGTGTAAAGTAGAACTGGCTTCATTGCCCTTAGCAACCAATCAGATCCCACCTTTCGTTTTGCAAAGGAGCTGTCAAAAATGAAAGGTGGAATCTGATTGGTTGCTACGGGCAATGAAGCCAGTTCTACTTTACACCAGTTTGTTAAATCTGAAACAGACCTAGGTGAACAAAGCCGATTTCTTTGAGGGAAAAGTCTTTGGTCAGTTTTAGGACTGAGGAACCATTAGCTCCAATTAATTTAGGCCACTTTCACACTAGCAGCAGCACGGATCCGTGCTGCCGCAGGTGCACGTGTGGGGCCGGAACCGCGCTCCGGCCCCATTCAGTGTAGTGGAGATAGTAGTGTAGTGAAGGGAGAGACCGGTGACAAGGGGCCCAGGATGTGAGCTTACCTAGAGTCTTTTCCGCGGGAGAATAGTGCAGCGGACCACCGAGAGGGAAGATTCCAGAGCAGACTGCACAGCGCCACCTGCTGGACCTCCAGAGGAAGTGCAAGGTGACGGATCTGTCATGAACTCCATTGAAAGTCAATGGAGGACGGATCCGTTTACTATTCTGTCACACCGAACGGATCTGTCCCCATTGACTTGCATTGGGGGTCATTCCGGATCCCAGACCAGAGAGCAAACCGCAGCATGTAGCGGTTTGCTCTCCGGTCTGGAGATGGAACGGAATGCTTTTAGGAGCGCTCCGTTCTCTTCAGTTCAGTTTTGTCCCCATTGACAATGAATGGGGACAAAACTGAAGCGTTTTTTTTCCAGTATTGAGCCCCTATGACGTAACTCAATACCAGAAAAAAGTAAACGCAAGTGTGAAAGAAGCCTTACACCAGTTTGAACGACCCCCATAGTTATTTCATCCCTTATAATAAATTATCAGCATCTGCTATTACATTTTCTTTTATATTTAATTTGAATTTTAGCTGAATCAGTGCATATAACGCTGAGAAAAACTGACAGCAGAAGGAGTAGAATCTGTGAGTCTTCTCTGCTTTACTTAGTGGTCACTACTCACCTGAGCTGTTATCTGTAGGAATGTCCTCTATACTCTGCTCATCACCCCTCACATCTGTCTCTGGAGGATTAATATTGTTCAGATCTTCACCCGGATTCACAAGCTGTGAAACAAATATTTTAGAAGTCATCAGACGGTTGGAGAAGTCGTGTGGAAGGTTTTATATGACCTAAAAGGACGACCAAAAATGACCGGACAGCAGGAGGTATCTGCAGGTCTCCTATATAAACCCAGTTGCTTCTCTATTGCAACCCATTTGTAGGACAGGGAGAGTAGTAGTCCTTATATTCCATCAGTAACAATAAAGGGTCACTAACTTTTCACAAATATTTTATATGTTGTAGAGACAAGTTTAGATCGATGAGGGTCTGAGCACTGAGACCCCCATTGATGCCTAGAACGAGGAGAGAGAAGTGTGCAGATAGCGTGCTCTCCCTCATCATTATAGAGGACAGAACTGAGACAGGTCAGTAGACTTCTATGGAGCCCGTCTCATACAGTGAGGAGAGAGATCACACTATACACATGGTTCTCCCCTCCTCCTGTTCTACAGATCAGTGGAGGTTGCAGATCCCCAACGATCAAAACTTTTGATATATCTCTACAACAAAAGTTAGTGACCCTTTAAATTGCAAGTATTTAACATTACATAGTTTGTTCACCTGTTAACCCTTGCTGGCCACCCTATATACACAGCTGGGGTGCCAGATGGTGCCAATACCACAGCTGGGAGACGGCTCAGGCCAACCTAGAACCTGGCGGTGATGTGGTGATGAGCACTGTGGCACTGAGGGTGGCTACAGAAGACTGTTTAGGATAGGGCAGATGAATGATAAAAAGGCAGATCTAGATGCTGGTGTTAGTTTGTGAGGTCAGACCACGTGAGGTGACTGAGGAGCTCCCTCAGAGTGTGTGAGTGTACTAGGCCTGAGCATAACCACAGTCCTGAGTGATGACAATGAGAAAGATGGCAGAGAATGGCGAGAGAGAATTTGTTACAGTTTGGGAGCAATTGCTGGATCATTCCCGGCTCGATTTCTAACAGCTATAGCTTCCGATATAGTTAGGGTGACCAGACGTCCTCTTTTCCCCGGACATGTCCTACTTTTGGACATTAAAAAAATGTCCGGGGGGGGATTGGAAAATCGTCCGGGATTTTGTTGGACTGCCTCAAACAGTTTGAGGCAGTCCAACAAAGTCATTTTAACTTTTAAAATGGCCTTTAGGGTTAAGAATAATAAAAACAAACTCACCTTTTCCACTTGTTCGCGGCGCCGCCGGTCCGGTGTCTTCTTTCTTCTTTCCCGGCCTTGCAGGACCTGCAAAAGGACCTTTGGTGACGTCACCGCGGTCACCACGTGGTGAGCGCGCTCACCGCGCGGTGACGTCACCAAAGGTCCCTTTGCAGGTCCTGCAAGGTGAAAGAAGAAAGAAGACACCGGACTGGCTGCGCCGCGAACAAGTGGAAAAGGTGAGGTTTTTTTTAATTATTTTTAACCTCTAAGGGCCATTTTAACAATTATTTTCTGTTATAACCATGTTATAACGGAAAATAATAAAGGGAAGTTCGGGTCCCCATTCCCTGGGGTATGGTGTAATGGCATTACACTATACCCCAGGGAATGGGGGGACCTGAATTTCCCTTTATTATTTTATTTCTGAAAAGGAGCATACCTTTTTTTTCGGGGATGGGGGGGGGGGTCCACCCCACCCCCACCCCACCCCCCAAAAAAAAAGGTGTCCTCCTTTTCAGAAACCCAGATCTGGTCACCCTAAATATAGTGGATATAATGGTGGGATTCTGGTATTGTTTGAAAGCTTGGAATACATATTTCTACCAATCCCAAGATATGAGCAGCTAAAGCAGCCCTCCCCTCATCAGTCTGGTTTGCAATCTTCTGTGGGGCAAAATGAGGTGACAGACTCCATTTAAAGAAGCACTCCAGCAAAAACTGCAGAGTCTTAGTATATTCCTATGTGATGCAGCTTCACCTGTCTCCCCTGTCTCCTGCCTGTGATGGGTTTCTCCCCGATTGCTGTCACAAGCAGGTGGAAGAGGAGAGCAGTGTGAAGCTGTATCTCATGGGAATGCACTGGAGAGTCAGCACACCCAGATAGTATAGACAGTTAGTGTGAATCAGGAGACTTCTATAACTCTGAAGGTAATCGTTTCATGGACTTGTCTTCTAAACCTTTGCTCTCCCAGTTTATTGGATAATGTAGAGATGATATCCTCAGCAGCATCTTATGTTTAGGGACATACAGAAGATAAGGAGGAGCAGCTGGTGGGGAGGGATCTGATAAATGATGCTGTAATCTTGTAGATCACAGGACAGACTGATCTACTCTCTGACAGGACAGCAAGCCTCAGACTGGTGGTCAGACTGGAGATCACATGACCAGGTGTCCATAATCAAAAGAGGAAGGATGTGTAATATGGGCCACAAAGAACCATGAATATGCATAGTAGCATCCTTTCTCAGTGAATGGTGAAACTTTATGTGAAATTCCTAGATGGGGGCCAGCTATGGCAGGGAGTAGTCTCCTAGTGACCTACAGATACATTGTTGGACAGGCAAAAGCCGACAATCTAGGCACAACTCAACCACAACTGACCAGTTGTGATAACGCATGGACCTGGCCGAAGACTGCTCAGAAAATTGTGCCACTCTTGTACAAACACAAAAGGTCTGCAGCAGTTCGCAGAGGAGGCCATCTTAAGAGTCTCCACAGGCAGAAAATTGTGACAAGATCCAGACAATATGTAATGACTACAGTCAGCTGTAATCCTGACAACTCCACCTTTCTCATTATACAAGGATAATATGTAATGACTACAGTCAGCTGTAATCCTGTCATCTCCACCTCTCTCATTATACAAGGATAAAACATATAATACTGGTGGATAAAACAAGACTGAACACAAGATCTTCACAGCCTTCTACACATCATAGGGGACATTTCATGAGACCTTATCTCCATCTACCTGATCATCCTGTGGGACATTGTGATGTTCTTCTGAACCATCCTGTGGAAGAAGAGGACTTGGACATCTCTCCGGTGTTCTTCTCTCTTTCTTAACTGTAGGAAACAAATCCAGTGACTGAATTCATTCCTTACATACAGATAATGAGAGGACGTGTGGATTTAGTCATGTCTATTACCTGGTGATGTGAGGGGCCGGTGATCCTCCATCATGATGTCCTTGTACAGATCTTTGTGTCCTTCTAAATACTCCCACTCCTCCATGGAGAAATAGACGGTGACATCCTGACACCTTATAGGAACCTGACAACACAATGATACAGTCATCACCCAGATCCCTTCATAGCGTTCCTGTATAATGTCCCAGCATTCCCAGCAGTGTCACCTCTCCAGTCAGCAGCTCAATCATCTTGTTGGTGAGTTCTAGGATCTTCTCTCTATTGATTTCCTCATGTATCAGGGGGTGAGGTGGAGGCCCTGTGATTGGGCTCAGGGTTCTTCCCCATCCTTCAGACACAGGGTCCTGACAGCGCTCACTAGAGGTCTTCTTCACTACTGTGTAGTCCTGGTTATGGAGAGACACAGTAATAAATATCACTCCATACATCTCCAGAGTCCCTCACCTCTCCAGTCATGTCCATCTGTTAGTAACATAGATAAGATGATGTAATGTGACATCATCAGAATCTCTCACCTCTCCAGTAAGCCGGAAGAGGATCTCTAGGGTGAGATTTATTATACTCTCCGCCATCTTGTCCCTGTCCTTATCCATCCTTGACGGGTCAATCAGGAGAAGGATCTTATATAGAAGATCTCCACTGAGCGGATCCTATATTGTAAGAACCTGAATGGAGAGAAGATGAGATGATGTAAAATCCTACAAAATCACATGTAAAATACAATTACTGGAGATAATAAGAGGAGACAATGGAGGAGATAATAAAGAGTAGATGTTGTGTTCTTTCCTTTTGCAGCTGGGGACCAGCACTATAATGGTGGAGGAGCAGGGGCCCCTTCTATGATGGTGGAGGAGACAGGACAGGGGCCCCTGCTATGATTACATCACACAGAACAGAAGTCCTTCTACTATACAGCGGATAAATAATGGCTGCAGAGCAGGAGAAAAGTCCTTCCAGTAACAGTATCCTGCGTCTAGTTGTCGTCCCATCACTTACCACGGCCCCAGAAGTGGAGTCTCCAGTGTTCTGATCTGGAAGCTGCTGCCACAGTTCTGTCTTCTCAGTCCTGCTCCCGCCCCACATTCTGAAGCTCATTCTGGCTAATTCTGATTGGTTGCTAATGGTAGATTGAGACATAAAGTGGCCAATACGTGACAGTGAAATCCCTGAACCAGCAATGGAACCCACTAGTCAGGAAAGATGTTTGCTTGTTTGAAGGCAGCCACCAAGCACCAGCTAATGGGGGAGGGTGGCGGCCTCTATCTTGCTATCAGAAGAATGAGATCTCACAAATACCCTCATAGGCCGCCTTGTGGGAGAAGTCTTCCCTCAGAACTTTTTCTGCCAGTATTGAAGCAGTACCTCATTTGAGGCGTTTTTAGAAAAATAAATGCATTGCCTCACAAAACTTATGTCAACAGGTTTGCTGTGACTCTTACTTAAAAGTTGACTGGGATTCTAAATCAGTAACACGCTTCACCACCTCTTCAGAAAGAGGAAAATGGAGTGAATTACAGAAGTACAGAGAAGGTCTTTCAGGAACAAGTCCCCCAGCCCCTTCTAAATTATTCTTAAACAGATGGGCGTCTGACTTCTCCGAGGTTAAACAATCTGCCCAGCCTGCCTTCTGTTCCTCCTTAGTTTAGACAGAGACCTGCCCTTACTGGAAGTACTTCATGGTATGGAGATGTATAGGCTCCAATGCTCCATGGAAACGAATATGCAAAGAAAGAGAACATCACATCAGCGCCACCTTTTGAAATGTCTCCTTATGAGTCAAGATCTGACTTTCTAACAAGCCCTATAGGCCCTAAAACTCACCGTAAAAACATCTATTCTCTCCCACCAGAATTCTTATAGGGTCAGAAAACCTTACTAAGAGTTTCCACTAATTGTGTATATACACCAATATTTTTATCTACTCCTATATACATCTCCCTCTCTCTCTTTTTTTTGGGGGGGATAGGCATTTCCATCATGGAGGTTTCGTGAAAAGGGAATTACCCCGGTGGACTAATTGGGTTTTTACCCTCAGCTTCACGAAGGTACCTTTACCATGAGATTTACCAGATAAACTAAGATTAGGATGGGACAATGGCCTGAAGGACCTTCCTACCAAGTGAGAGATCCTGCTTGGCATCAATCTCCACTCCTTAATATTTCATAAAAGTGTGAGGGTTTCACTAGGTCGCTGCTCTGCATATCTGCTCCATGGAAGCTCCACTGGCTTAACTGGGTGAGAGGCCTAAGTCAGGATTTGGGGGGTACTAACTCTCCTTGGGGACAGAGTGCATTATGTATTTCAAGTCCTATTTAAAGGGTTGAGCATTGACTTATAGGATAGCTGCCTTATATCTGGTGGCATTAGAGGCGGAGCTTGTTAAGAGCTCATTTGCATCCCTTTCTTCTCAGAATTCCAGAGAAGCATGTATGGCCTATAGGTCTCCACTAGAGATGAGCGAGCACTAAAATGCTCGGGTGCTCGTTATTCGAGTAACGAACCCCATTAAAGTCAATGGGACACTCGAGCATTTTTGCAGGGGACCAATGCTCTGCCTAGGGAAGGCTGGGTGAAAACCTGGAAACCTCAGAAAATGATGGAAACACCACGGAAATGGACCGGAAACAGCAGGGGCAGCATGCATGGATGCCTCTGAGGCTGCCTAATCCCACCATTACCCCAAATTCTCCTGCAACAGCCTGGTGGTTACCCTCATGGCAATTGTGCTCACCCAGACCAAGAAAGGCGAGGCACATGCCCATCACATGTTAGGGAAGCACCCAATTAGGTGCAACAAAGGTCCATCACCCATGCCCAAGCTGGCACTGCTCTCCTATCCCCAGCCACACAATGCAGGCATAAGCTTGACACAGCAGGGCGGTGACACCAACAAGTGACCAAGTTAGATTGAGGTAGCAGTCAAATGTCTGTAGGCGAGCCTCCCAAAAATTTGTTTTGGAGTGTCCGAAGTTGACCCTCCTAAAAAATTGTTTAGGAGTGTCTGTAGTTGACCCTCCTGTAAAATATTTTTTTTTGTTTTTCCTGTTATTAGTTTATGTACAACCCATGGCCGGCATGGTGGGAATATATAGGTTTTGCGTCACAGGCGGTCCACTGCACCGTTACATTTTCTTCATCATTGCCAATTACTTTTTCACCAACTGTTACATAGTAACATAGTAACATAGTTTGTAAGGCCGAAAAAAGACATCTGTCCATCCAGTTCTTCCTGTTTTCCTACAAGTTGATCCAGGGGAAGGCAAAAAAACCCTGTGAGGTAGAAGCCAATTTTCCTCACTTTAGGGGGAAAAATTCCTTCCCGACTCCAATCAGACATCAGAATAACTCCCTGGATCAACGACCCCTCTCTAGTAACTATAACCTGTAATATTATTACCTCCAGAAATACATCCAGGCCCCTCCTGATCTCTTATAGTGAACTTACCATCACCACCTCCTCACGCAGAGTGTTCCATAGTCTCACTGCTCTTACCGTAAAGAATCCTCTTCTATGTTTATGTACAAACCTTCTTTCCTCCAGACGCAGAGGATGTCCCCTCGTCACAGTCACAGTCCTGGGGATAAATAGATGATGGGAGAGATCTCTGTACTGACCTCTGATATATTTATACATTGTTATTACATCTCCCCTCAGTCGTCTTTTTTCTAAAGTGAATAACCCTAATTTTGATAATCTTTCTGGGTACTGTAGTCCACCCATTCCAGTTATTACTTTAGTTGCCCTCCTCTGAACCCTCTCCAGCTCTGCTATGTCTGCCTTGTTCACAGGAGCCCAGAACTGTACACAGTACTCCATATGTGGTCTGACTAGTGATTTGTAAAGTGGCAGGACTATGTTCTCATCACCGCCATCTATGCCTCTTTTGATGCAACCCATTATCTTATTGGCCTTGGCAGCAGCTGTCTGACACTGGTTTCTGCAGCTTAGTTTGCTGTTCACTAAAATTCCTAGGTCCTTTTCCATGTCAGAGTTACCCAATGCTATACCATTTAGTATGTACTGGTGACTTGCATTATTCCTTCCCATATGCATAACCTTACATTTGTCAGTGTTAAACCTCATCTGCCACTTCTCTGCCCAATCCTCCAGTCTATCCAGATCCTGCTGTAGCAGTGCACTGTCCTCCTCTGTGTTAATTACTTTACACAGTTTAGTGTCATCTGCAAAAATTGATATTTTACTGTGCAAGCCTTCTACAACATCATTAATAAATATATTGAAGAGAATAGGGCCCAATACTGACCCCTGTGGTACCCCACTAGTGACAATGACCCAATCTGAGTATCTACCGTTAATAACCACCCTCTGTTTTCTATCACTGAGCCAGTTACTTACCCACATACAGACATTTTCTCCCAGTAAAAGCATTCTCATTTTATATACTAACCTTTTATGTGGTACCGTGTCAAACGCTTTGGAGAAGTCCAAATATACGACATCCATTGAGTCGCCGCGGTCAAGTCTAGAACTTACCTCCTCATAGAAACTGATTAAATTGGTTTGACATGACCGATCCCTCATGAAGCCATGCTGATATGGAGTAATTTGCTTATTTTCATTGAGGTACTCCAAGATAGCATCTCTTAGAAAACCTTCAAACAGTTTACCCACAACAGAAGTTAAACTTACCGGCCTATAGTTCCCGGGCTCTGTTTTTGGACCCTTTTTGAATATTGGCACCACATTTGCTATGCGCCAATCCTGTGGTACACTCCCCGTCAGTATAGAGTCCTTAAATATCAGAAATAAGGGTCTGTCGATTACATTACTTAATTCTCTTAGGATACGGGGGTGTATGCCATCCGGTCCTGGTGATTTGTCTATTTTAATATTTTTAAGAAATTGCTGCACCTCTTCCTGGGTCAGAGAGGACACTTTTAAAGGGGAATTTACTTTTATACTCTGCATTTCATCTGACATTTTATTTTCCTCAGTGAATACAGTGGAGAAAAAGTTATTTAGTAGCTTCGCTTTCTCCTCATCGCTCTCTGCTACTCCCCCCTCATTACTCTGTAAGGGGCCGACACCTTCAGGTTTATACTTTTTAGTATTTATATAATTGAAGAACATTTTAGGGTTAGTTTTACTCTCTTTGGCGATTAATCTCTCTGTCTCTAGTTTGGCTGTTTTTATTTGTCTTTTACATATTCTATTTTTTTCCTTATAGTTTTTCAATGCTTCCTCGCTCCCCTCCTGTTTTAGTGATTTAAATGCTTTCTGTTTGTCATTTATTGCTTTCTTTACAGTTCTGTTTATCCACATTGGTTTTTTCTTGTTCCTTAACCTTTTATTCCCATAAGGTATGTACCTCTCACAATTAGATATTAGGATGCTTTTAAAAATATCCCATTTTGTGGCTGAATTTTTATTTTTGAGGACTTTGTCCCAGTTAGTTAGGCCTATGGCCTCTCTTAGTTGGCTAAATTTTGCTTTTTTGAAGTCTGGTATTTTTGTTCCTCCCTGAAGAAACGCTCTTTTGAATGACAATTGGAAGGTTATTATATTATGGTCACTGTTTCCCAGGTGTCCCCCAACCTGCACACCTGTTGTTCTGTCAGGTCTATTGGTTAATACTAAGTCCAGTATGGCCGTCCCTCTAGTGGGGTCCTGAACCAGTTGGGAAAGGTAATTGTCTTTGGTTATTTCCAAGAACCTGTTTCCTTTATGAGATGTACAGGTTTCAGTTTCCCAGTCTATATCTGGATAGTTGAAGTCCCCCATAATAACGACCTCATTATGATTTGCCTGTTGTCTGGCAATGAATCCACTGCCGAAGAAAAGTGTCATCCTCCTACAATTCTACACTTGCTCTCAATTGAAAAGGGGATGTTCTTGCCGTGGCCTTCCTCATAGTGGCCGCTTCTGCGGACGACAGAGGTGATGTACCTACTGACAGCCTGACTGAACACGATGGCAGACGGGGAGACACTCCCTCATGTAAACCCTCATGTAAAATTGTTTTGGAGTGTCTGCGGTTGACCCTCCTGTAAAATAGTTTTATCATTTTTTTTGTTTTCCCTGTTATTAGTTAATGTACAACCCATGGCTGGCATGGTGGGAATATATAGGGAAGCACCCAACTAGGTGCAACGAAGGTCCATCACCCATGCCCATGCTGGCACTGCTCTCCAATCCCCAGCCACACGATGCAGGCATAAGCCTGACACAGCATGGCGGTGACACAAACAAGTGACCAAGTTACATGAGGTAGCAGGTGAGCCACCCAAAAATTTAGCCTGACGCAGCATGGCGGTGACAACAGAGTTACCGAGTTAGACTAAGCTAGCAGGACGTGAAGCACGAAGGGTAATTCGAAGGTGGAGGAGGAGCGGTTGGAGGAAGTGGCATAGTAATTCTGAGAAACCTTGAACGAGGTAGGCCCCGCAATCCTCCAAGTGGGCAGTACATGAGCGGCCCCAGGGTCAGACTCGGTCAGAGTATGTGAAATGCTCAGGGTGGCCGAACGCCGGGCTCGATGGCGGACCCGTTTCGGGTTATCGATTGTCGAAATGTTGGCTTACATCAAGTTTAGTATCTGTTCTTATCAGTTGCTGTGGCTGTTGGTGGTAAAGTGGTGAGCATAGCTGCTTCCCAAGCAGTTGACCCGGGTTCGATTCCAGTCTATCGCAGGAGGCAATTAAAAGAAGAACCAAAAAAAAATCAGTACAATATCTAATATGTCCCCTACCCGGGTAAATTGTTTGGAGAGAGGGCCTGTAGGTGGCCCTCCGGTAAAATTGTTTGGAGAGAGGGCCTGTAGGTGGCCCTCCGGAAAAATTGTTTGGAGAGAGGGCCTGTAGGTGGACCTCCGGAAAAATTGTTTGGAGAGAGGGCCTGTAGGTGGCCCTCCGGAAAAATTGTTTGTAGAGAGGGCCTGTAGGTGGACCTCCGGAAAAATTGTTTGGAGAGAGGGCCTGTAGGTGGACCTCCGGAAAAATTGTTTAGAGAGAAGGCCTGTAGGTAGACCTCCAGAAAAATTATTTAGAGAGAGGGCCTGTAGGTGGACCTCCGGAAAAATTGTTTGAAGAGAGGGCCTGTAGGTGGACCTCCTGAAAAATTGTGGTAAAAAAATGCCAGTTGGACCTCTAAAAATGGCGTTTTTTGGGTCAGCGTTAGGCAAAGACGACAAGGAGGAGGAGGAGGAGTAGGAGAAGTAGAGAAGAGGAATCGGATACATAAGTTATTTAAATCTTTAGCTGCTTTCCCCCGGAGGAGATCTGAATTCCGGTGAAATCCAGGCTTTGTTCATTTTAATAAGCGTCAGCCTGTCAGCGCTGTCAGTTGACAGGCGTGTACGCTTATCGTGATGACGCCACCAGCTGCACTGAATACCCGCTCTGACAGCATGCTAGCGGCAGGGCAGGCCAGCACCTCCAAGGCGTACAGCGCCAGTTCAGGCCACGTGTCCAGCTTTGAAGCCCAGTAGTTGTATGGAGCAGAGTGATCGCTACGGACGTTGGTATGGTCAGCTAGGTACTCCCTCACCATCTTTCTGTACAGCTCCCCCCTACTCTGCCTAGACTGGGGACAGGTGACAGTGTCTTGCTGGGGTGACATAAAAGTGGCAAAGGCCTTGGAGAGCGTTCCCCTGCCAGTGCTGGACAAGCTGCCTGCTCGCCTCCTCTCCCCAGCTACTTGGCCCACAGAACCCCGCCCTCTGCCGCTAGCGGCGTCAGATGGGAAGGATTGTTTCAGCTTGTGCACCAGGGCCTGTTGATATCTATTCACTCTCATACTCTTTTCCTCTACAGGGATAAGAGTGGAAAGGTTCTGCTTGTACCGTGGGTCCAGGAGTGTGAACACCCAGTAATCGGTGTTTGAAAAAATGCTTCTATCGCGAAGGTCATGGGATAGGCAGCCTAACATGAAGTCTGCCATGTGCACCAGAGTCCCAACACGTAAGAATTCCCTCTCCTCACTGGCCTGACTCTCCATTTCCTCCTCCTCCTCCTCCAAGTCCTCTTCAGCCCATACACGCTCAAGAGTTAAGAAGGACTGAGCACTGGAACCCTCTTCTGTCTCGCCGACATTCTCCTCCTCTTCCTCCTCATCCCCCTCCTCCGATACGCGCTGAGAAACAGACCAGAGGGTGCTCTGGCTATCAAGCGACGTATCTTCCTCCACCGTCTCTTGTGACAAGTGCAAAGCATCCGACTTCAAGCTGAGCAGTGAGTTTTTCAACAGGCAAAGCAGCGGGATGGTGAGGCTGATAATGGCAGCATCGCTGCTAACCATCTGTGTTGACTCCTCAAAGTTGCTCAACACCTGGCAGATATCAGACATCCACGTCCACTCCTCATTGTAGACTTGAGGAATCTGACTGACCTGACTACCAGTTCTGGTGGAAGTTGACATCTGGCAGTCTACAATCGCTCTGCGCTGCTGGTAAACTCTGGATAACATGTTTAATGTCGAATTCCATCTCGTGGGCACGTCGCACAACAGTTGGTGAGCGGGCAGTTGTAGGCGGCACTGCGCTGCCCTGAGAGCGGCAGCATCTGCGGTCGACTTGCGGAAATGCGCACAGATGCGGCATACCTTGGTGAGCAAATCAGACAGATTGGGGTATGTCTTGAGGAACCGCTGTACTATTAGATTGAATACGTGGGCCAGGCATGGCACATGTGTCAGTCTGCCGTGTTGCAGAGCCGCCACCAGGTTACGCCCATTGTCACACACAACCATGCCTGGCTTGAGGTTCAGCGGTGCCAGCCACACATCGGTCTGCGCCGTGATGCCCTGTAACAGCTCTTGGGCGGTGTGCCTTTTGTCACCTAAGCTCACCCACGGCACTGCTGCTGCGCCTAGAGCTACTGACTGAAGGCGCCATGCCCACAGATGGTAATTCGGTGGAGGAGGAGGAGGGGTCGGAGGAGGAGGCATAGTACGTCTGAGAGACCGTGACCGAGGCAATACATGAGCGGCCCCAGGGTCAGTCTCGGTCCCAGCCTCCACCAAGTTAACTCAATGTGCCGTCAGTGAGATATACTGTCCCTGCCCGGCAGCATTTGTCCACATGTCTGTGGTTAGGTGGACCTTCTCAGAAACAGCGTTGGTCAGGGCACGGATGATGTTCTGTGACACGTGCTGTTGTAGGGCTGGGACGGCACATCGGGAAAAATAGTGGCGGCTGGGGACCAAATACCAAGGGGCAGCCACCGCCATGAGATTGCGAAAGGCCTCGGTCTCTACCAGCCTATAGGGCAGCATCTCCAGGCTAAGCAATTTGGAGATGTGGACATTGAGGGCTTGGGCATGTGGAACTGTATTTCCTCTTGCGCTCCAGCGTCTGCTGTAAGGACAGCTGAACGCTGCGCTGGGACACATTGCTGGACACTGTGGATGATCGTGGAGGCGAAGGTGTGGTTTTCCGGTGGGAGGCGCTCGTGCCAGGGTCCTGGGCAGGGGGTTGACTAGCAGAGGCAGCGAGTGACACAGGGGAAGGAGCAGTGGTGTGACTTGCAGGAGAAGGTGAACGGCCTTGGTTCCATTGAGTGGGGTGTTTAGCACTCATATGCCTGCGCATGCTGGTGGTGGATAGGCTAGTAGTGGTGGCACCCCTGCTGATCCTGGTGTGGCACAGGTTGCACACCACAGTCTGTCGGTCATCCTCACTTTCTTTAAAGAACCTCCAGACTTGCGAACATCTAGGCCTCGCCACGGGAGCTTCACTACGTGAAACAGTTGCTGCTGATGCACCAGCTCTGGCCCTGCTTCTCCCTCTGGCCACACCACTGCCTCTTCCAACCTGTTCTGGTGCAGCACTCGCCTCCGCCTCAGAAGCACTGTCTTCACTCGGCTTATCATTCATGGCTAAGTTTGAGACAGAGTGGGTCTACACCAACACTCTATTTCAAAACAATGCAATAACCTGGCATCGATATATCGATGATATATTTTGTGTCTGGAATGGTACCCAGGAGTCCTTTGATGCATTCTTTGAATACATCAACAATATCAATCCTGATCTTAAGTTCACATCCCATACGGACCTACATACTATAAGCTTTCTAGACACTTCAGTCCACAAAACCCCTAATGGCACGCTAGTGACTGACCTATACACCAAGGAGACAGACCGTAATACACTCTTGTTTTATACCAGCTGTCATCCACGCAACACTAAACAATCCCTTCCGAAATCACAATTTTCTCGAGTATCAAGGATAGTTTCTGACCCCGATACACGCCAAAAACGTCTACGAGAAATGACCCAGAAATTCTCTGATAGGGGATACCCTATTAATCTCCTCAACAACTCACAATCACCATCCAACATCCATGTGCGTGACAACACCACTCCACGGTTACCATTTGTGGTGACCTATCATCCACTAATCCCCAGACTTAAAAACATTATACATAAACATTGGTCCCTACTACAACGCTCATACCCTGAGATTTTGGAGTTTCAAAATCCAGTCCGCCTCTGTTACAAGAGACCACAAAACAATAAAGATAAACTCGTCAAAGCTGATATTGGTCCATTACGCCCGTCCCTGAAACAAACTACAATCATTCCACAAAAGACAGGCACTTACCCTTGCCTAAGTTGTTCCCAGTGCACCAATGTAATACGGGGCAATAGAATTATACACCCACACTCAGGTAGAGTCTACTACGCTAGGTCCTTCTACACTTGCTCGACATCTTTTGCAGTTTACCTAATCCGATGCCCATGCGGTCTCGCGTATGTGGGTGAAACTACCCAGAATGTGCGAGACCGCATATCGAAACACAAGTCTGACATTCGCTGTAACAGAACAGAATTACCAGTCCCACATCATTTTATTACAGCCGGTCATCAAATTAGCCAACTCAAATATCTTAGAACAAATACCACTAGCTAGGAGAGGTGGTAACAGAATAGCACGTCTGAAAGAGCGCGAGGCCTTCTGGATCTCTGAACTTGGTACCCTGTCCCCAAGGGGACTCAATAGGGACTTTGACCTTTGTATTTTCTGAAAGACGGAACATTTCCCAGGCTGTTTGAGAAATATGTTTAAGGAATTTGTCATTAATCTCTGTCTTCTTCTTTCCAGATGAAATGAAATCATCCCCTCTCAGGTAGTAGCCTCCCCCGATCTGCATGATTCCTTCCCTGATATACATGCTCGCTATCACCCCGTCCTAGCATGTTGGGTCTACCATATCTCTACCCTTGTGCTGTCCCCTTACATCCTCCCACCACCCTCCTCCTTGCATGAATTTTTTCCTACCTTCCCCCTCTTTTTGTTCATTATTTCTCCTTTATTCCCCTGTACCCTACCTATTTCATATTGGTTCTCCACACATGTTAAAATTCATGCTCTTCTAACATCAGGCCAGGACTGGTTAATTAATGCTTTACATTATGGCAGCCAAGCACCGTAGCGCATTCCCATGCGCATGCGCAGTCCCTCCTGTGGTGCCCTTACTACTTTGGACGCAGGGCATCGTACTGCGCATGCGCCGCCCACTGATGACGTCGGGCGGCGCGCGCGTTATATGACCCTGCCTCCGACCATGGCGCCAGCATCCTCCATTAAATGGATCGCTGGACGCCAAGCAGGTAAGCCACACTGAACCACCAATGTTACTCCTCGATCTATTTGTTACTTGATCCTGTAGGCCCCCTGGATTTATCCCTCCACTCTGGGACAGTCTCGACATACTTTATTAACGTAATACCTACGGAGCCTGCAACATTTCTCGGCTGCATAACTACTACCTCTTGAAGGGGCTTATTCTCTATGCCCCGGTGTGTGCCTGAGCTTCCTGCCGACTACGATATCATATGCCTACTATGTGGCACCATCGTTCTACATTAATCATCGAGTCATGAGTTTTTTATATGCAAGAACATGTTCTAATCTTCTATACTTACCTTATGTTACTACCAATTAAACCCACAGGATACCTTCCATGCAAACCACATATCCATCGACCTGCCAGAGATGTCTTGCTCTATCAACTGCTGCCATCTTAGATCGCAACTCTCTTGATACAAATACATCCTTTGTTTTTTGATGTAACTGCTATTAATATATTCTTTATATATCCATGATATCAACATAATTCTGTGTGTCTTTATATTCTGTATTCATTAGGCCGTGAACAAGGTCTGAGTTACAGACCGAAACGTTGGCCCGTGGCTATTTACTATTATGGATGGATAAATAAATTGACGTAACTATTAATATATTTTGAGTGCCGTGGTCTTGTCGATTCTTCACTCAGCTTATCAACCCAGCTTGGGTCAGTCACCTCGTCATCCTCCGAGTCCTCAGTCTGCTCCCCCCTCGGACTTCCTGCCTTGACAACAACTTCACCACTGTCTGACAACCGTGTCTCCTCATCGTCCGACACCTCTTTACACACTTCTTCCACTTAGTCAACATTGTCATCATCATCATCATCACCCACAGACTGCGACAGTTGGAAAACTTGGGCATCGGGAACGAGGTCAGCAGCAACCTGAGAAGTGGTTTGTGACTCTGCCAAGGGTCCAGAAAACAGTTCCTCAGAGTATGCCGGATCGCATTCCAAATTTTCCTGGGAGGGGGCAGACTGGGGGGAAGGAGGTTGAGGTGGAGGAGCCAGAGGAGTGCTCCCTTGGGTAATGTGGGTGGACTGCGTGGAAGACTGACTGGTGGACAAATTACTTGAAGCATTGTCCGCAATCTACGACATCAGCTGTTCGCACTGTTGTGGTTTCAACAGTCCTCTACCACGTGTCCCTGTAAGTTGAGACATGAAGCTAGGGAGTGTAGCTCTGCGGCGTTCCCCTGCTCCCTCATCAGCAGGTACTGTCTCACCCTGCCCAGGACCACGGCCTCTGCCCCCTGCAGTAATTGAATGCCCACGCCCTCATCCCTTAGCCCTGGGGTTCAACATTTTCTGTATACAAGTGTACTATATAAAAAATAAAAAACAAATGGGCCTGCTGTACTGAAACCCACAAACTTGTTCAATCTGAACAAGAAAATATAGGTGGATAAATTAGAGCAAAATTACGTATGTTATTACATACCGTGCAGTATGGAGCAATTAAACGGAAACTATTAGATTAGGCAGACTTGGTCTGCTTAATTGCAACCCAGACAAATGCCGTACAGAGATTTTTGTAATGTAGCTGTATAAGTGAGAGCAAAAGACCTTTTTTACTGACGTGAAGTACAGAATGTGTCACCTGGACAGAAAATACGGATTGTGGTGAGTGGACAGCTGAGCTGTGACACACAGAATGGTTACACACAGCTGTATGAAATGGATTTGTATCACTGAGATAAAACAACAAAAAAACTATTTTTTATATATATATATATATATATATATATATATATATATATATATATATATATATATAAAAATATATATATATTTTTTTTTAACGTGACGTGCAGAAACTATCAGAGAGCAAACTCAGCCCCTGCTGACTGTGGCTATTTTGACTGCAACCCAGACAAATGTCGCACAGAGATTTTTGTAATGTCGCTGTATTAGTGAGAGCAAAAGACCTTGTTTAATTACGTGACGTACAGAATGTGTCACCTGGACAGAAAATACGGATTGTGGTTTGTGGTGAGTGGACAGCTGAACTGTGACACACAGAATGGTTCCACACTGCTGTATGAAATGGATTTGTATCACTGAGATAAAACAATAAAAACAGGGTTAGATATGGCGATAGCTGCACTACTAGTGCCAGCCAGCCCAGCCAGGAGACAAAAAAAAATGTCTTGTAGCCCTTAGAAGGGCTGTTGGGTTCTTTGTGGGTGATTCCTGCCTAACAAAGAACTAAATGCAGGTCCTAACACTCTCCCTGAAACGCCGCAGCTCTATCCCTAACGACATCCAGACAGCATCTGAGCCGAGCACCGCGGGCAGTCACTAGTATATTCCAAGGTCACCTGATCAGGCCAGCCAACATCTGCTATCGACATGTAAGGGCCCCACGTGATGCTGGGTGTACCGCAGAGTCTCCTGGCTTGTGATTGGCTGAGTTTATAGGCGCCAAAAATGCACAATGCGGAAGTTGCCATTTCCTCGAGCATGGCGAGATGCTCGTCCGAGCAGCGAGCACTTACTCGCTCATCTCTAGTCTCCACACATTGATTAAGGCTCTCTCTCCACAACTCTCCAATTCCAGACAAGCCTCTCACCCAGTTAAGCCAATACTCTCTGCTCTGCACTGATGAGGGGCAATCACCCCGAAACAGCTGTCTGCAGATGAGATTCTGGCTTATTTATTAAGGACTTGAGGAAATTTCCTCCCAGAGTTCCACAAACCTTCTCAATCTTTCCACTACAGGATCTTAGGAAATACTTTTTAGAGGCATCATTAATGTTGGGATTAAACAAAAAAAAACCTGCCTTTTCCCTGTTTCTTAGATCTCCGCCTGTTGGTCTTTCCTTTTTTATTTTGAAATCAATCTGTTTTTAAACAGATATTTCCTTTTCTTTTTGTCCTCTGGAAACTTCTTTTTAGAATCTTAAGCTTTACACATACTCTTCAGCGTCCAACATGACTGTGGCAGAAAGCATGGAGAAGTGACTGAGAATAAGAAGGTACCGGAATGCGGGGTCAGAAGGCAACTTCCGCCTTGAACCTTGCGCCAGAATTCTGGCCAGTCAATGCGCCCGTACACTGATACTTCAGGGCAGAACAGCTCAACCAGGCCCCCCAGTGGTGATGTCACCCGCCGGAGCTGAGAATTTCAGGCAGGCAGGTAGCCGGACAACCTGGAGTGACTCTGTGAGTGTCCAGATGCTGCATCTCTCCTTCTCCATTGCCGCATGGAGGCTGGGACTTGCAGAGATGCGTTGGGCTCAATGTTTTAACCAGAGACCTACATGCCCAAGGTAGATCCCAAATAGCCACAATGTAGCCATAAAAATAGTCCATCCAGCCACATATTAGCCATGCTGCCCCTCTTCCTGCCTGGAAGGGACAGGGAAACACTGAAAAGAACATGGAGGTGGGCCCATTTGAAGCTTCCTGTTCCTGCCTGGCAGGAGGAGGATAATTTCATGATAAAGGTGCTGTCATGAAGGTGAGGGGAAAAAAGCAGATGCATCATTGATAGCATGGGGAGCTTTCTCACGACAGACTGCAGTGAGAGGGAAGTGGAAACCCATGGAAAAAGATCTTCATAACAATTTGCTAGAAATCTGGGCATGAGGGCGGACACAATTCCTCCCTAGTCTCTTTTCTCATGAGCAAATCTTCTGGAGGACAGTTTCCTACAGATCGTGCAACTAGTCTGACCATCCCCAACTTTGGTAACCTATGATCTGCAAGTTAACCAAGGGCCCCATGATTCCACTGGCAATGATAGAGGAGAGCTTTCAAGGGTTGAAGGACCTCTTGATACAATTCCCAATAATCATGACAGACAATTGCAGTGACTGTACACATACCTCCACCTGCTCCGCTGGACACCATACATATAGAGAGGGGAAAGACCAGGGATGAAGGACTCTTCATGATGTCATGACCATGTGATCATATGTGGGAGGAGTCAGGCTCCAGGCTGTGCTGCTGAATGAGGTAAAGGACCTGTGATGATGTCATGACCATGTGACCAAGTCGGAGGAGTCCGGTTTCAGCTGTGCTTCTGCAGGAGGTAAAGGACCTGTGATGATGTCATGAACAGGTGACCATTTGTGGGAGGAGTCAGGCTTCAGGCTGTAATAGGCTCAGGGTTCTTCCACATCCTTCAGACACAGGGTCCTGACAGCGCTCACTAGAGGTCTTCTTCACTACTGTGTAGTCCTGGTTATGAATCTCCAGAGTCCCTCACCTCTCCAGTCATGTCCATCTGTAATTTGACATCATCAGCATTAAGGATGAGTGAACCAGTTTGGACTATTTTTTGGATGGCAGACAAACCTAGCATTGCAAGTGACACTAGGGAGGCTCGTCCCCTTCCCCGCCTGCCATTGGCTGCTGCCACCGACACCGGATGTTTTCATCCATGTACAGGGAGAAGCAGCAGCGGCGGTGCGAGGAGCAGGGTAAGTATATTCCATGTTAGGGACTAGGGATGAGCGAACCGAACCGTAACGAACCAGATTCGTTACAAACTTTCCCAAAAGTTCGGTTCGTCACCGAACCGAATTTTGAGAAAGTTCGGAACGAATCTGGTTAAAATAACGGCGACGCAAAATATACGCATATTTATTGAGAATGTACGCTAATGCGTACATATTCAGTTAAGTAGCGTACCTTTGACAACGCTAGACTGTATGTTCGTTACTTGAGTAGGAATGTTCGCAGACGCAGTGTATGCGTACGCTAATGTGTACATATTCAGTTAAGTAGCGTACCTTTGACAACGCTACACTGTATGTTCGTTATTTGTGCGGGAATGTTCGCATTAGCGTACGCATTAGTGTAAATTCTCAAATATGCGTATATTTTGCGTCGCCATTGTTGAAGTCACTTGGATTTTTTCCACTTTTTTCATTGTAATAGCAACTGCAAGTAAACGAAACTATACCCTACCAGACTCCCATTATTGTAGCAGAAATTATTCAGCCGTTATAGCAAGGTTCGTTTTAGGTTCGGTTCGTACGAATCCGAAATTCAAGAAAGTTCGCCAAAGCGAAACGAACCGAACTTTTCAAAAGTTCGCTCATCCCTATTAGGGACCTAGCACATGGGGGGCGGGGGGGCTGTTTATGATATTGGATAACCCTTTTAAACTCTGGCCAGTCTCTGTAACATGCCGAGTTCCCTGACCCAATGGATTTCTGGGCAGACAGACTGGAATGGTGGCCCGAACTGGCACTGTGCGCTCTTTATCTGCTTTCTTGCCCAGCCTCCAGTGTTACCTTGGAGAGGGTTTTATACAACGCCTGTTGACACCCAAATGGACCAAGTGTTCTCCGCCAGTGTCCAAAACATCACCTTTCTCAAAATGAACCAAGCCTGGATTCAGGAGGATTTTCAGACTCCTCCGATGTATAGACCTCGCCCACCTTGCTTTGCTGGCATTGCCCCATCTTACCACTCTTCCTGTCTGTCTGCTTGTTATCATGTTCTATAAGGCTGCTGCTTCGGCCCGCATCATGCTACTTACGCCGCTCCAGTTTTTAAATTTCATATGTTATTGCTTACAGATAAAAAAATAAATAAAAATGAAAAAATGTAAAAAAAAAAATTGTGGGGTGGTTACTAGTTTTGATACAAAGTGCTCAGGTGCAGGATAGAACACTTGGTGACCCAAGCACAATGGAAGTCAGTGGGAGAACCCGAGCACTAAACCAGGCACACCCTGCTCTGAAGAGGGGAGGGTGTCTGGTTCATAGGGAAAGGTGAGAAAATGATGGAAACACCACTGAAATGGTTTGGAAACAGCATGGGGAGGATGTCTTAATGCACTTGGACTCCCAAGTTGCTGCTGTTAACGATGTTGTCCGAGTATTACGCCACTTTTACAAGAATAAGAAGGATGCGCCCAATACCGAAGATAAAATCGATTTTTGCTGAAAAATTGTTAGGAAATTACACTCAATGTCACAGGTATTTAGGATGTTCAAATGCTATACATATAGAGGATACAGAAACATTATAATGCACAAGCTGCGCAGGTGGTGTTTAGGTCAGGCAACCTTGCGCAATTTTTGACCCCCCCCCCCTCCAAAAAAAAAATAATATTTTGCAGCCAGATATAATAGCCCTTAAAAGGGCTTTTGGGTCTTTTCAACAGAAAAACTAGCCCTGCCTAGCTAAATCCTATCCGTACACTCTCTGTCCCTCTTTGCAGCAGCTCTCCCTGACTCAGACTGAGCCGGGTCACATGTCACCGGGTGCTATATATGACGCGTTCCCGGCCAGCGAATCACTGTAAGGCCAGTAGCCAATATGGCTACGGCATTACAGTCAATGCCAGTACCTCCCCGCACGCTAATTGGCTAACGCCGCATGGTCCCGAGCGCCGCCATGCTCGGCCAAATATCGTATTCGGCCGAGCATGCTCGCTCATCACTAGTAACTATTAAGCATATGATTAGTTCTGCAGATTCTTCTCATGTAACTGCATTCTTACTGTTTTACTCCTAAAAGTCAAAATTTTATTATTTTGTTAGTATTTTGTAAATTCACCTTTGATTTTCAGCACTGCCTGAATCCTTCTGGGCATACTCTCAATCAGATTCAAGAATGTCTTGACCGAAATCTGTTCCCAGGTCTCTTCTACACTTTCCCAATGTTGGTGCCTACTGGTCAACACATGTGGGTACGAATACAGCTTTTTCTTCAACTCTACCCACAAGTATTCGGTTGGTTTGAGGTCTGGGGACTGTGAGGGCCGATCCAGCTACTCTACTTCATTTGGATCATTTCTTTGACAATCTTGACGTATGCTTTGGGTCATTGTCCTGCTGGAACACTGTTGTCCTTTTCATAGCCATAGTACTCGAGTGTAGGAAGTAACCAACGCTGAGTAAGACTCGATGGTTCCTGCTTAGAATTGAACCTTCATACCTCCTCTTTGGCCTCCAGAAGAACTACTAAGTGTAGCTTATGTTCATTTAACACCTGGATGGGGAGATAACATGTTCCATTGGAGATCCGTAAGCATCAGGAATATTACTAAAGCCGCCAAAACACAATTAATATCAATGATTTAAGCTGAGGTTTCAGGTGAAGAATCGGGAGTCTCACTGGACAAAGGAAAGAGCAGCAGATCTACTGTTTGTCCTCTTTTTTTGGGGGGGGGGGTGTAATATCCTCCTTTTTGGGGTTTTAAAAGTGGCCACCGAACAGGAGCTTGATGCCACCCACTCATGATCACATGGTCATGACATCATCAAAGGTCCTTTATGTCCTCCACCAGCACAGCCTGGAGCCTGACTCCTCCTACATGTGATCATATGCCCGTGACATCATCACAGGTCCTTTACCTCCTCCTGCAGCACAGCCTGGATCCTAACTCCTCCCACACATGATCACATGGTCATGACATCATGACAGGTCCTTTAGCCTCCTCCCTCCCTCATACATGTAATGTCCAGCGGTGAGCAGGTGCAGGTATGTGTATGGTTAGTCCTATACTTTCTAAAGGCCATTTAATATTCCGTATGATGTATTGTAAAGGTAAAAATCAAAATTATTATTATTGGGGGAATTGGAAAAAACAGTTCTGCCATTGTCCTATGGGTTTCCTATTGATAGCTTTCATGGGGCAGTAAAAATGACAAATGACTTTTATTGTGTGGTCACTATAGCAATACCACATTTACATAGTTTTTATTATGTTTTAATAATTCAAGAAAATTTTAAAAAATGAACATTTTTTTCCATTGTTCTTTTCTCACACCTATAACTTTTTTTTATATCTGTTTCTATGTCCAGGGTGAGTTGTAGCTTTGATTGATACCATTATTAGGGTGTATATGACTTTTTGATTCATTTTTATTGGGGGGTGAAGCAGCCAATTTAGATTTTTTTTTTTTTCAGTTTCGACGTTCACTGTCTGCTTTTATATTTCGATAGTTTGGGTATTTTTAGATCCGATAATGAATACGATAATGTTCTTTATATTTTTTTTATTTTTATTTGTAAAATTGGATAACGATGTGATATCAGTTTTTAATTCTCTTGCTTTTAAAAAAAAATTTAACTTTTTTTTAATTTTTTTTTAAGCCCTCCTTCCCTGGATGGCTTATGTCATAGGCTGTAATTGTTTACCTTTCCCTACAAAAAATACTGGTAAGTTTTATATGGGTAAAAAAAAAGGAGTGGGGAGGTGATTTTGGGAGTGTTTTTTTTTTTTTTATACTTTCCATTTTTTTCTAAAGCTAATTTTTTTTCCTTTCACTTTTTAAAATTCTACAAATATTTTATGAATTTTTAAACACAATGATGTCCTCTTATGTGCCCTCATATAGTATAACGCCCCATGAGGTGACCCCACGCAGTGCAACAGCCACTTATGTGCCCCCACACAGTATAACGCTTCCTCCTGTGCTTTAAACACAGTACGACACCCGCTGTGCCAAGGCTAGGGCCCACATTAGGTAAGTTAGCTGGGAGTTTCAGAACGAAACAACATGAAATGTGCTCCTCATTGTATGGAGTTTCGAACAAGCCAGGATGCCACCGCATCGGAGCGATGAGGTAGGCGTCAGACAGCTGTCACAATTTTTAACTTCCGCTTGTGATTTTCTGGTCAGTCACTCGACTTCTCATCAGGATGGTGGTGGACAGTATTGAGCACTGTCTTCATGGTGCCATATGTACATGTGCAATGTGCCTCCCCACAGGGCCAATCATGTTCCAGGTTTATAGGAATGCTGAGTGGTGGGGTGCGGCCCCAATAGTTTTCTGTGTGTGTCACAGTGCTCCTACCTGGATACCGTCGCTCCCTGGGGTTAGGCTCCAAAGCAATAAAGGGGAGAGTATTGGTGGAGAAAAAGTTGAGTCCATTCTTTATAATGTTCAACAACTTGAAACTTGCATCCAGTCAATATTCAGGCTTTTTCTTTGCTCCATCAGGTTTTGGCTTAAATTGGCAAGCAAATTAGATAACTCTGCTTTCTCTCTCTGCTGTGCCAAACGTGGCTTTAGTCTGGTTCCTGGACTTTAGAACTGTTCTAGTACCTCTGGAGTGGTGAGCCTTTGGCTGCTGACCCCCTCGCAATATTCTGTCTGTAAATCGATAAGGAGTCATGGTGTTCTATGAGCTGCTTCCCTCTGGAGGGATTCCTGCTGCAGGAGGGGGGCCTCCCCTTGCTGCTACATCTTTACACATCTGCATCCAACACTAGAATCCACTAAGCCTGACCAAACACTTCCTGCAGCCACTCCCTTGGTAGGAAGCAAAGGTATCACCACATGTTGCTGCTCTCTGGAAGGGATAGTAAGGTGTGGAGCACCAAAATAGGAAATAAGTCCAGAAAGTCAGTGTCTGCAGTTAATCAAGGTGCTTTTTTACTGGAGGGAGTCAGGTACAAAACAATATAAGCGAGGCATAGGGCTGACTTCTCCAGTCTCCTTCTTGGCAGAAGAAGGGTTTAATGTTGAGGCTGGTGCCTTGAACATCTCAGCTTCTTCTTGTGGTCACTTAATAGTCTGGAAGAGTCTCCTCATCTAAGCACTGTTCCCTAACTGCAGAACACTAAGGACTCTGACTGCTCTCCTTATATACAGTTTCTAGATCTAGTTTCTAGAACCTTCTAGAGGGAGGGGTGGAGTAGAGAAACTCAGCACAAACAGTTACAATGTTACAACTCCCATCTGTCATAGACTTGCTTTTGACCTTTAATGATACTCAATGGCAATGAAACAGCAGTTTTTCCAGACAAAAACGGGTTTTCAGACATAACAACAGAGCTAAACCAGACATTCAAAAGGTCAGGCTGTCTGGTTTTGGTGGTAAACAAGTCTGGCCTTTTCCCTCCAAAATATGCTCCTCCTCATACTCTGGAGAAGAAGCGGTCTCCTCCACCAGCGAGCAGCAGATTCTGTTCCTTCCCAAGAATCTTCTGCTTTATCGTCCCATGTAAAGGGACTTTAAGCCTCAGTCCAATTGTCATTGACCTCACTGCAGGAAATCCCCAGTTTTTTTGTCCCTCAAGTAGCCTTAGATTGGTGGCAGTAGCACAATGTACAGGAGGCATTAACAGGGGTATAGTCTAAGAAATAAGAAAAACATCAAGAGAAAGCGAGGCCAGAAGCAAACCAAAGTCAATGCAAGAGAAAAACTACAAGTGGCCAACCAATCCAAAGTTTAAAACAAGAGTGCCAGAATACAAGCCTAGGTCATAGCACAAAGCGGTTTTCAGGGGTCAACATATTTATGGCCCATTCTTTGGGTAGGTTATCAATATTAAATCTGAAGGGGGGTTCCAGTTCTCATTGACTCCATTAATAAGATATTTAGTGGCGCCATGGTGTCCATATTAGCGCTGTACCCTCTTTTTCACTTTTTCAGATCTTCTACCTGCAATTGTACACATAATAAGGCTACTAAGTAGATGGCATGCAGATCGATAAACCAAGGTAAACAAAGAAGAGGTGCAGCACAAGTTACTGTACATGACCCCTTAAGACAGCTGATTTGCAGGGGTATCTAGAGTCAGACCCCCAGCAAGCTAATATTCTGTATATGTGTCTGATGCTAAGGGACAGGACTTATGAGGTCTTTGAAGTGATCTACCAGATTACATTTTTGTGAGCGTCACTGCTGTCATTGGCTATAGTGGGTGTAAAGGTGTAGTATGCTTTGACTCTGCATTGACCACAAACATGGAGGAACTGCTTTGATAAACTTGTCAACCCCTGTTCCAAAGAGAGAACACAACATCTACACTTTATTATCTCCTCCGATGTCTCCTCTTATTATCTCCAGTAATTGTATTTTACATGGGATTTTGTAGGATTTTACATCTTCTCATCTTCTTTCCATTCAGGTTCATACAATATCGGATCCGCTCAGTGGAGATCTTCTATATAAGATCCTTCTCCTGATTGACCCGTCAAGGATGGATAGAGACAGGGACAAGATGGCGGAGAGTATAATAAATCTCACCCTAGAGCTCCTCTTCCGGCTTACTGGAGAGGTGAGAGATTCTGATGATGTCACATTACAACATCTTATCTATGTTACTAACAGATGGACATGACTGGAGAGGTGAGGGACTCTGGAGATGTATGGAGTGATATTTATTACTGTGTCTCTCCATAACCAGGACTACACAGTAGTGAAGAAGACCTCTAGTGAGCGCTGTCAGGACCCTGTGTCTGAAGGATGGGGAAGAACCCTGAGCCCAATCATGGGGCCTCAACCTCACCCCCTGATACATGAGGAAATCAATAGAGAGAAGATCCTAGAACTCACCAACAAGATGATTGAGCTGCTGACTGGAGAGGTGACACTGCTGGGAATGCTGGGACATTATACAGGAACGCTATGAAGGGATCTGGGTGATGACTGTATCATTGTGTTGTCAGGTTCCTATAAGGTGTCAGGATGTCACCGTCTATTTCTCCATGGAGGAGTGGGAGTATTTAGAAGGACACAAAGATCTGTACAAGGACATCATGATGGAGGATCACCGGCCCCTCACATCACCAGGTAATAGACATGACTAAATCCACACGTCCTCTCATTATCTGTATGTAAGGAATGAATTCAGTCACTGGATGTGTTTCCTACAGTTAAGGAAGAGAGAAGAACACCGGAGAGATGTCCCAGTCCTCTTCTTCCACAGGATGGTTCAGAAGAACGTCACAATGTCCCACAGGATGATCAGGTAGATGGAGATAAGGTCTCATGAAATGTCCCCTATGATGTGTAGAAGGCTGTGAAGATCTTGTGTTCAGTCTTGTTTTATCCACCAGTATTATATGTTTTATCCTTGTATAATGAGAAAGGTGGAGATGCAGGATTACAGCTGACCATAGACATTGGATGTCTGGTTCTTCTCACAATTTTCTGGCTATGGGCCCCTTTGATAATTGTTGCAGATCTTTTGAGGTTAAAAAATAATGGCAATTTTATGAGCTGTCCTCACCCAGTAACTATATGGTACTCTAATGGGTCAACCAGCATCAAGTTGTTCCCAAGTAAACCGCATTTGACTGTCGTACAGAAGGTGGCCTACACATTTCCAGTCCATGTTCTTTGTAATGGTTTAAGTCTATTACAGAAACCACCCCAGGAGGTTTTGTTTCTTGCCTGATAATGCTAAGTCACTGGTATTATTCTAGATGCTCAGCAAGGGCTAAGAGGTGCCCAAACAATATACAACTACATAGGGCAACATGAGGCACACAACATGGTAACATCAGCAAGATAAATTGAAATACACCCAATTTAATTTTACGGAGGGAATATGAGGACTACACTCCACCCCAGGTTGGATTTATTCAGGAGACGTGCAGATATTTGCATCAGACTCCTACTCTCCAGTCATTTTTTGGTCTTCTTTCTAATTACTGATCTTTTTAGGTCATGTAAAACCTTCCACACGACTTCTCCAACCGTCTGATGACTTCTAAAATATTTGTTTCACAGCTTGTGAATCCGGGTGAAGATCTGAATATTATATATGTTACAGAGACAGATGTGAGGGGTGATGAGCAGAGTATAGAGGACATTCCTACAGATAACCGCCCAGGTGAGTAGTGACCACTAAGTAAAGCAGAGAAGACTCACAGATTCCACTCCTTTCTGGGGAAAATATTTTTTTTTAAACTCTTTTTATTAAAAACAACTCAAATACGAAAAATGAGTTCAAATTCCTCCAAGGAGGACACAGATGAGAGTAAGACGTAAAAGAACATAACCTATACCATGTCGTTGTATAGGTATAAAGAATTATGGTGTATCATAATGTTACTAGCTGTGAGTATTATTCCATCAGACATTTATCAGCTGACATCAGTTCTAGGGAGCAAACAGTAAGGCAAGACATTTAAAGGGGTTGTCCATGTTATTTTTTTGTAATTTTTATGCTTCTAACTAATCAAATGTAATAGCTTTTCCAGCAGTATGTGCTTTTGAAGCTGCTGGTTTCTCAGATTTCACTCAGGGTCACATGACCTGTGATGTCAGATGTTCTGCCTGCTCATCTCATATTCGTGCACCAGCCTGTAGACGAAACTGTGCTGTGCTGGCCACGCCCCTCTGCTCTGCTGGCTCCTGCTCTCTTCCTGGATTCTTTCAGATAGAACATTAACCCCTTCAGCCAGAACACACACAAGGCTCAAGGTTTTACAACAGTAGCTACAGGCAATGAAGAGACATATCTAACACTGGAGACATTGCTGACACTGGAGGAGATCTGTAGAGTATTTCAAAAGAAAGGTAGGGGGAAGTTCCTGTGTGTATCAGTAATGTCATTGTACAGCTGGGACAGTACTATATATATTTTTTTCATAACTCGGACAACCCCTTTAATCGTCCAAGAGAAATATTAAGTATTGAAGATTTGTGCATTAAACCTTTGAACATTAAAGAAGATCTCAGAAGTGGTGCATCAAACACCCCACAACCTCTGGAATTTATCAAGTCATCTTGTAGACTATTCTTCCACCAGATCCCTCCATTGTGATAAGTATTGAGGCCTTTCCACATTCTATCATAGCTATACATAGCTTTCCTGGCTTAAAATAAAGCACCGCGCAGTAGGATCTGTTCATAGTAAGACCACACGTTTTCAGGAATAATACCAAGTAGGTAAATCTTAGACAATTGTGAAACAGGTTTACCCAGTATCTCTGTCAAAAAGGAGGAAACATAAAGGAACAACCAAATAAGATGGACAAAGTCCACACAAACTGCAGCACATCTATGGCAAGCGTTAGTGGATATCCTATCCATATGAATCAGGCGCACTGGGGTCGGGTAGTGTGTGGATAATACAAATTTGTATCATTTTGCTGTTCTTGGCAGGAGATACTCCAATGTGAGACCCTTGATAATCTGCCTAGTCCTTCAAGGAGAGAAGAGATCAATGGCATCCTTTTAGATTCAGCTGCACTAGGGTTCACGCAACTTGTCTGATAGCAAGTGTGTAGGTGTATATGAAAGACACCAAACCCCCTGACCCTGAGAGCGGAGTATCCCAATCAAAGGATAAGAGGAAATTTCTTTAAATGGGGCTTGGGAATTGAGAAAGAAGGGTGTGATGTAACTGAATACATTCGAATGGTATCTGATACCGAGAATGAATCCTTAGGTAAGAGTAATAAGAGTTATAGTAGAAGGAAGACGGCACTCACCGGATTATGTCCAATAGTTAGATAGATAGTTTTTGCGAATTGCGAAGAGTCCTCAAATGAACAAACTGCAAGGGGCATGCCATAAATTCCTGCTGGATTTATATCGAAAACATTTAAAGAAAATTAAAAGACTATTGCCAATCTTCAAAATCCATACTCCAGTAATTATGATGAACTTGGCTGGAAGTAGTCCATTAGTGTTGGAGGGTTGGAGTTAGCATAGCTGCAATGTTTAAGGTTCCTTCTCTTTCCGTATGCCCCCGAAACATCAGAGGGGTGCTAAAACATATTCTCTGAGCCAGGGCCGTAACTACCATAGCGGGAGACCATGCGACTGCTATGGGGCCCAGGGCAAGAGGGGGCCCAGTCTTAGTTGGGATCATCTCCTTCTCTACTGGAGGTGAACAATTGTTCAGGACTCTACCCTCTAAAGGAACAACATTTAGCAAATGAAGCAGTGGAAAAATGGCCCAAGGGTCATAGAAAAGGGTTTAGAGGAAAACCCTTCTGTCCTGTGTGGGGGGCCTGGTTTGATCCTTGCTATGGGGCCCTTACTTCTCTATGTACGCCACTGCTCTGAGCAGCTGTCCATAAGTTTTATTGGACTAGCTCAAGCCACGTTGATTTCAATCAAATATGGACTTTCTTAAAGAAGAACTCCCGCAAAAAATTTTATTCCACATCCTGCTAGAAATGTACATGATATATTCTGTAGTGAATGTCATTTTCTTACCAGTGTCTGTATTTTTGGGTTATATCTCGCTGATGCTTCTCATCTGTGTCATGTGACCAGTAATCAGACTCACCAGATAACACAGCATCTTATGTGTGGACAGGAAGTCTATTTCTCTATGCATTCCTATGGGAGCCTCACTCTCCGTCTCATAGGAATGAATAGAGCAGTGACTGGCTTCCTGTCCGGGGTCAGTTGGAGGTCAGGGAGTTGGTCACATGACCCAGCTACAATAAGAAGAGAGGGGATAACTCAGAATTACAGTCTCTGATGAGAAGATTGCATTCACTACAGATTACATCATGCACCTTTCTAACAGGTCAGAGAATAAAATTTTTTGCAGGAGTTCTTCTTTAAGATTAGTGATAACACCTTTCATTACCTTTGGAGGTTTTCTACGTATGAATTGCAATCATTTTCTATAAATCTATCAAAAAGCGTGAGTTTATCATGTGGACCATGCAGTTTGTTCATTTGTGAGTGCCAGGACTGAGACTCAGAGATCCTTGGTGTCTACAGTGTCCTACCCACAGTAACTATTGTGATGTGTGGCTCATTAGATTATTCTTTTGCACTACATGTTGTTTGTCTAAAGAGCCACCATAAGGGTAGGCTAAAGAGTTAAAGGGACTATCCAGGTTTATTTTTTTTAAAGGGGTATTCTCATCTTAGACAATGGGGGCATATCGCTAGGATATGCCCCCATTGTCTTATAGGTGCGGGTCCCACCGCTGGGACCCGCACCTATAGCCAGAACGGAGCGGTGAGCGCTGCGCCTGGAGGACCCCAGGTTTCCTGGGGTCCGGCCACCACCAGGCGCAGCTCCCCGCGCCGCTCATAGAAATGAATGGGAGCCGGGCCGTGCATGACCGGTGAGCTCCCATTCATTTCTATGGAGCCGACGGAAGTAGCCGAGCCAGCGCTCGGCTATTTTCGGCGGCCCCATAGAAGTGAATGGAGGGCGGCTGCGCATGCGCAGTGCGCCCTCATTCACTTCGGGGGCTCCGTTCTCGATATAGGTGCGGGTCCCAGCGGTGGGACCCGCACCTATAAGACAATGGGGGCATATCCTAGCGATATGCCCCCATTGTCTAAAATGAGAATAACCCTTTAAGTGACGACCTATTCTCAGGATAGGATCAGTGAGTATCTGACATCCTGCACCCCCACCTATCCGATGTGTAGCTCCGGCAGTGACCACCGTCGACAGAGCTACACAGCACAATCGAAAATATAGCAACAGGAGCTCGCTAGTAATGTGCTGCTCCTACTGACCTTAATGGGAACAATGAGCTCCCACAGCTACACAAACCAGCTGATCAGTGAGGGTGCAGGGTGTCCGAACAGCTAGCGAAGGTCTATCCTGAGGATAGGCCATCACTTAAAAAATAAATTCTGAACAACCCCTTTAAAATAATGAACACCAGCTGCTTCTTGCCTGCCCGTCAGTAAGATATCTTGACTCCTTACACCAGTACCCTGCACATTATCAGTAACAAATAAAAACATTAAGGAACATCTCCAGAGGTGAAGACTTTCTACGTTTCCTACTGGCCATTCTACTCCCCTCCTGTCTGCTAGAGAATCTAACACTAGATGCACCACCTTCCCGTAAAATATCTCATGGAAGCTCTGTCTAATGGTCCCCTCATTGACACCTGAATTATACATATATACTCGTCAAAAATAACAAACTAAATTTTATTCTTGGCAGATAACTGTGCTAGGACCTCAGAGGGACATCAGATATCTCCAGATTTTAAAGCAGATGATCAAGATACATATGAAGAACATGCCCATATGCAAGATATATCCTCATCCAGTCACAGCAAAGATTTATCATCAGATTCTTTTGAACAGGTCCGATCTTCTGATTCGTCACGAACTGAACAAAGAGAACATCTATTGGAGAAGCCATTTTCATGTTTAGAATGTGGGAGATGTTTTGCTTTAAAAAAAAATCTGGTAACGCATCAAAGAACTCACACAGGGGAGAAGCCATTCTCATGTTCAGAATGTGGTAAATGTTTCGCTTTAAAAAAAAATTTGGTTACTCATCAAAGAACTCACACAGGGGAGAAACCATTTTCGTGCTCAGAATGTGGAAAAGGTTTTAACTGGAAGTCAGATCTTGTTGTACATCAGAGAAACCACACGGGGGACAAGCCATTTTCATGTTCCGAATGTGGGAAATGTTTTAATTGGAAATCAGGTCTTGTTATACATCAAAGAAATCACACAGGAGAGAGGCCATATTCATGTTCAGAGTGTGGGAAAGGTTTTAACTGGAAATCAACTCTTATTACACATCAGAGAATTCACACTGGAGAAAAGCCGTTTTCATGTTCGGAATGTGGGAAATGTTTTACCCATAAATCAACTCTTGTTGATCATCAGAAAATTCACACAGGGGAAAAGTTATTTTCATGTTCACACTGTGGAAAATGTTTTAACCACAAATCAGCTTTTGTTTCACATCAGAGAATTCACACAGGGGAGAAGCCATTTTCATGCTCAGAATGTGGGAAATGTTTTACTCATAAATCAACTCTTGTTGACCATCAAAGAACTCACACAGGAGAGAAGCCATATTCATGTTCAGATTGTGGAGAATGTTTTACTTGGAAAGCATCTCTCGTTGACCATCAAAAAACTCACAAAGAGAAGTAGCCATTTTCATTTCTTTCCGTTTTATTGAGAAGTGGTACACTAAAAAATAGAAAAGTACATGAAAAATAAAGTCACAAGTCATACAAGAATAAGAAAAGGCAATTTAGAGCGGCAAGTGATAGCAAAGAGATATATGACACTACCAATAAACTAGAAACCTGTTATCTAAAAGCAAATAGACTTGTGTACCATCACGAGACTGGACTGTGTAAGCAGTGATGTCACTATTAATACGTGTGAAATGCCAATGGCTGGAGTACAGAGACGATATTCATCACTAATTTTGTGGATACTACAACCAGTGGATTATGTTCTCCAGACGGACAGATAGTATGTTCATCCAGGACCCTACAGCACTACCGCAGGTATGGATGAGCTCAGTCAATTCGCTTATGTTGGAAGATACTATTTTCCTTGTAAGCCTTCTTTGGAGGAACAGTACAGACAGATAATAATATACTAATATACTTATAAGAGGTATATAGCAGCATGATACTACATTTGAATTATTCTATCAGTTTTGGTTGGTAAAAGGTTGTCAACAGCCCCTAACACAATTTTTTTTAGGTAAACCCTGAGGA
This sequence comes from Rhinella marina, assembly GCA_900303285.1. NCBI lineage: Eukaryota > Metazoa > Chordata > Amphibia > Anura > Bufonidae > Rhinella > Rhinella marina. Next base: position 66,960 of record ONZH01025570.1, read on the forward strand.
GAAGATGGGGAAATGATCCGGTCTCTGTTCTTGTGTCTCATAACTTGATGTTACCAATCAATAATAAACATTTTCTTTTATAATGTATATACTTGTACTTGGGCTTATCTTTATTTATTTTTTAGATGTTGTCCTATGGCCTCAGAATCTATGAAGCCACCACTGATCCCAGATGGAATTTGTTAGGAGATGTTCTGTTTTTGAAAATGATTCCTTTATAGGTGATTGCTCTACCCAGTCCATCCATCTCATCGCTATACAGGGTGGGCCATTCAGCTGCTACATGATGATGTGTTTCCCTCTTTATGCCCTGAAGCTGTCACGTTCCCTGAGTTTTTTCCAGCAAGATGGTGCACCACCACATTATGGGTGTCAGGTCTGAGCATTCCTAGATGAACAGTTTCCTGGAAAGTAGATTGGTTGTCATGGGCCAGTTGAATGGCCCCCAAGGTCTCCTCATCTGACCCCCTTAGACTTTTATCTTTGGGGTCATCTGAAGGCAATTGTCTATGCTGTGAAGATACGAGATGTGCAGCACCTGAAACTACGGATACTGGAAGCCTGTGCTAGCATTTCTTCTGTGGTGTTGCTATCAGTGCGTGAAGAGTGGGAGAAGAGGGTTTCCATTGACAATCCAACACAATGGGCAGCACTTTGAACACATTTTATAAGTGGTCAAAAACTTGTAAATAACTCATGAAAGCACACCATTGTTTTTCTTGTGAAATTCTCAATAAGTTTGATGTGTCACATGACCCTCTTCCCATTGAAAAAACTAAAGTTGAATCCAAAATGGCCAACTTCAAAATGGCCACCATGGTCAACACCTATCTTGAAAAGTTTCCCCCCTCCCATATACTAATGTGCCACAAACAGGAAGATGATATATCACCAACCATTCCCATTTTTATTTAGGTGTATCCATAGAAATGGCCCACCCTGTAGTTTAGATCCAACAGCTATACCTCGGGGTAACTGAGATTGGATCACCACAGAAAGAAGGCCTGTCTCTGTGCATCTATGTCATTGTGATGTAGGAACTTTACCCATCCAAAAAGTCTTACAGGTGTGAGGCAGCATTGGTGCACAATTATTTTTCACTGCAGGATAGACAGCTGAATGAGATTCAAGTATCCTAATTCCTTTAAACGGTACGAGGATCCTCCATCTATCTTCCATCTACAGTGAATATCAGCTAATTTGAGGAATATATGTATAGGTCCCTGTGTGTATAATATGACTGTCAATGGATATGACAAAATGAATGGACTTGGAATTAGGAACTGAGCATTCAAAGCATGAAGCCAACCTATAAAAATCTCTATAAGACATCTGATATGACACCTGTAACTGTTTAAATGATAATGGGGTTCTCTATGAAAATAGACATTACCGATAAGTGATACCTTGTTCTTTCAAAAAGTTTGTATCTTGTAACCCCTGTATAGGGATCTAGACTTCTCTGCGTGGAAACTATCCAATCCGTAACCTCCTGGAGTAGTCTCTGTGCAACAGCTGACCAACGGGAGCCAGAGACAGTGGGGCAGGGCATTGAGGGGTCAGGCCGGGGTCAGGGTAGGCAGAGTACGTGGCCTGAGGTCATGGGCAGGAAGCAAAAGAACAATTACGAGGTCAGGCACAGCTCGGATCAGGCAGCAGAGAATCAGAATCCAGTAAATGGGCAGAAAGTCAGTACACAGGCAGCTAAAAGAAGAAAGCACAACTTGGCAGGGAACTAGCAAGCTAAAAAAAAAAATACCTATTGCTCCGGGCACCTTAGATACAACAGGGGTGCCAGCCAGTAGCTGGTGAAAATTAGGGTGTGTGCACTGGCCCTCTAAAAGCTAGAGTGCGATCTACAAGCAGAGGATGAGAGGCCCTGAGCAGAATGCATGGTCTTTATTTGGCTTCTTCCCAGTAGGACAGAGCCAGTCCAGTGGGGTGGACAACTTCAAGGGATCCTTCTCCATGCCATAGTCAGAGATAATGCGGTAGGGTAGAGTTTTTTTTTCAAAGATGCACTTTTCAAGCTTAACATAAAGGCTTATCTCTGTAAAGTGCTGGAGGACAGGACTGTGAGTACGTGTCTCCTGTTTGAAGTCAGGTCACGTGAGAAGATCATCCATATAGACCACTACACATGTATAGAGGAGATCACAATAATCATAATACCAACATGAGCATTTCAGAGGCCAGAGGTCATGACAAGAAATCCATAGTGACTGTGTCTGGTGTTAAAAATGGTCTTCTACTCCTAACCATCTCGATTCCGGATGAGATTGTAAGATCCTCGGAGATTCAACTTAGTTAAGATCCTGGCTCCAAAGATCCTATGAAAGAACTCCAGGATTAGTGGCAAAGGGTATTTATTTTTCACAGTAATTCAATACATGATCGGAGGGACCCGACGTTTTGCTTAACAAAGAAGAAACCTTTGCCTGCCTGTAAACAGGGCGTCTGAATGAGAAAAACAACGCACTTCAGAGATATAATTCTCCTTCATGTAAACCTGAAGGACAATTATACAGTGGGGAAAAAAAGTGTTTAGTCAGCCACCAATTGTGCTAGTTCTCCCACTTAAAAAGATGAGGTCGGCCTGTAATTGACATCATAGGTAGACCTCAACTATGAGAGACAAAATGAGACACCTGTCCACAACCTCAAACAGTCACACTCCATACTCCACTATGGTGAAGACCAAAGAGCTGTTGAAGGACACCAGAAACAAAATTGTAGACCTGCACCAGGCTGGGAAGACTGAATCTGCAATAGGCAAGCAGCTTGGTGTGAAGAAATCAACTGTGGGAGCAATAATTAGAAAATGGAAGACATACAAGACCACTGATAATCTCCCTCCATCAGGGGCTCCACGCAAAATCTCACCTCGTGGGGTCAAAATGATTACAAGAACTGTGAGCAAAAATCCCAGAACCACACGGGGGACCTAGTGAATGACCTGCAGAAAGCTGGGATCAACGCAACAAAGGCTACCGTCAGTAACACACTACGCTGCCAGGGACTCAGATCCTGCAGTGCCAGACGTGTCCCCCTGCTTAAGCCAGTACATATCCGGGCCCATCTGAAGTTTGCTAGAGAGCATTTGGATGTTCCAGAAGAGTATTGAGAGAATGTCATATGGTCAGATGAAACCAAAGTAGAACTGTTTGGTGGAAACACAACTCGTCGTGTTTGGAGGAGATGAATGCTGAGTTGCATCCAAAGAACACCATACCTACTGTGAAGCATGGGGGTGGCATCATCATGCTTTGAGGCTGTTTCTCTGCAAAGGGACCGGGACAACTGATCCGTGTACATGAAAGAATGAATGGGGCCATGTATCGATAGATTTTGAGTGCAAACCTCCTTCCATCAGCAACGACATTGAAGATGAAACGTGGCTGGGTCTTTCAGCATGACAATGATCCCAAGCACACCACCAGGGCAACGAAGGAGTGGCTTCGTAAGAAGCATCTCAAGGTCCTGGAGTGCCCTAGCCAGTCTCCAGATCTCAACCCCATAGAAAACCTTTGGAGGGCGTTGAAAGTCTGTGTTGCCCAGCGACAGCCCCAAAACATCAGTGCTCTAGAGGAGATCTGCATGGAGGAATGGGCCAACATACCAGCAACAGTGTGTGCCAACCTTGTGAAGACTTACAGAAAACGTTTGACCTCTGTCATTGCCAACAAAGGATATATAACAAAGTATTGAGATTAACTTTTCTTATTGACCAAATACTTATTTTCCAACATAATTTGCAAATAAATTCTTTAAACATCAGACAATGTGATTTTCTGGATTTGTTTTCTCATTTTGTCTCTCATAGTTGAGGTCTACCTATGATGTCAATTACAGGCCGACCTCATCTTTTTAAGTGGGAGAACTTGCACAATTGGTGGCTGACTAAATACAGGGGATACTTCCTCCTGACAACGTAAGATCAGGTACTGATCAAGTTCACAACCTTGACGATCCTTCTGATAAAAAAAGCGCCATCTAACAAACAAATACCAATGGGTTTCAAAATCAATTACCTAGACAACACAAAAGAAAAAGAAATCTGCTGCAGCACCACAATCAATAAGCGCCTGCAACGCCAAGGATATGCCCTCCGACTCAACAACACAAAGGTTTTGGTAGAAAAGTTAAGGTGTTCCTAAACTTTGTAATAACTTTATTAAAAACTATTATAAATGACATAAAATGAACTGTTCTAATATATTTTACTTATGTTTGTTTGTGTTTTCCTTAAGAAACTGGCCCCTGAGGTCACTGACAATGGTTGTGGGACCACTGTGCCAGCTAGTATGGTCTATTCTGGAGGGCACAGTCCTGGGACGGAGGTCACCATTGCACTCAATGGGATGTGGATGCATGGGATGAAACACTAAAGAAGTAGCCGGGTCAATGGAGACCAAAAGAGCCTGAGGGTACGGGACAGCCCCAAATGGGAAATTAGGGAGATTTTAATGAGGAACCAGAAGGTCACTTTAACTCTGAGACATAGTGAGTGTCTGAGAACATTGTGCATTCAGGATCCTCAGTGCAATTTGTGGGGTTATAATCCCGGGGAGCTCCTCTCTCCTGGCGGACACAGCCCCTTCCCGTTTACTTCCTGTGACCTCCCTGGATCTTAAAGGGCCAGTATACACACAGACTAATCTCTCCCCATCCATTGTCAGTGTTCGCTGGGGTATTTAGCGCTCCTCTCCCCATGGGAAGGTGCCTGAGCAACAGGTACTTGTCTAATCCTGCAGAGTTGCACTTTTAGGACAAACCAAAGTTTTTATTTTTTTCTAGTTTCGGGGATACATTTGGCATTTTGATCACCTTTCAATTCATTTTTGGGAGGCGAGGTGGTCACATGACAGAACACCTGTTTTTTAGGGTGTGACCATATACTATAACTTTATTCTGCAGGATGAAATGGTTGTGTAGATACCCAATTTATATTCTTTATGTTTTATTACTTTTGCATCAGAGCTTTAAAGGCTATATACACCTTTCGGGGAATTTTTTATTATTGCATTGTACTTATTTTGAACTAAAAATCATTGTATACATTGTTTTTTATTACAAATATGGAACCTTTTCTGTACAGAGCTGAGATGCTCTAACAGAGGGATCTGCATTTTCTCTCTTTTCTGTCAACCAGGTAATCTGACAGCTCCTTATCTCTGCTCTCTGACCTTATAAACACTTAATATAGCTCAGTTCTTATCTTACTTAGGGGCTGAAAAGTAAATCTGGTTTGCACCAACAATTAGGTGGCAATCCATTGAAGACTTCATTCTAGGTAGGATGTAAGAATTGATTTGCCTTATCTTGTACACCATGGGGTGTCTACTTCCCTAGGCCATTGATGACAATTTACTTTTTATTATTCTGTATGTGATTTGTCTCTGTTATATTTAATCACATTTAGAAAATATATTTATTCACTTAGTCTGTGTAAGCTTATTCATTCTCAAATCTTTTGAATTCACTCTTTGAAACAAAGACCAATTGAAAAAAATGAGTAAAATGCAATCATAATTGTGTGTGTATAATGTACAGTGCAGAGCTGTGTGTATAATGTACAGTGCAGAGCTGTATCTATAATGTACAGTACAGAGCTGTGTATAATGTACAATTTAGAGCTGTATGTGTATAATGTACAGTGCAGAGCTGTGTGTATAATGTACAGTATAGAGCTGTGCAAAATGCACAGGGAAGGGCTGTGTGTATAATGTACAGTGCATAGCTATGTATATAATGTACAGTGCAGACCTGTGTATTTAAGGTGCAGTGCTGTGTGTATAATGTACAGTGCAGACCTGTGTATTTAAGGTGCAGAGCTGTGTGTATAATGTACAATGCAGAGCTGTGTGTATAATGTACAGTGCAGTGCTCTGTGTATAATGTACAGTGCAGAGCTGTGTGTATAAGGTACAGTGCAGAGCTGTGTGTATAAGGCACAGTGCAGCGCTGTGTGTACACAATAAGGTACAGTGCAGAGCTATGGGTGTATAATGTATAGTGCAGAGCTGTGTAGAGTAGGCATATACATGTGTAAGGACAACATCTGCATGGAATTTGTATGTTCTCTCCGTGTTTGCGTGGATTTCCTCCCACACTCCAAAGACATACTGATAGGGAACTTAGATTGTGAGCCCCATTGGGGACAGTTGAATGCTAATGTATGTAAAGCGCTTTGGTATATAGCAGCGCTATATAAGTTAGTATAATAATAATAATAACCATGGCCTGACTCCTCCCACACATGATCACATGGTCATGACAACATCACAGGTCCTTCACCTCTAGCGTCACAGTCTGTAATATGACTCCTCCCACACAGCATCACATGGCCATAACATCCTGAAAGGTCCTTTAACTTCAGCCGCACACCCTTGAGCCTTACTCCTCCCAAACACAGTCACATGGTCATGACATCATGAAAGGTCCTTTAGCCCACTAGTCTTCCCCCTCCCCCATCCATGTAATTTCCAGCGGTGCAGGTGGAGGTATGTGTACAGTCACCGCCATCATCTGTCAGGATTACGGGGATACAGCATTCATTTTAGGACATAATGTCAGTGTGAGCACAGTTGGGGAGGGGGATTCGAGGCAGCAGATATTAGTCTTATGGATCGAATCTGGGAAACGTAGAAAGTAATTGTGTTATGGGTTTTGTTTTTACATCGTTAACTTCGTTCACTGGGTTAGTTTTATATCTTACACAGTAATATCGCTTTTTTTAACAAAAAATAATTTGTTTTTGTAAATATTTAATAGGAGCCCTAATTGTATTTTATTTTCTCATTGATAGAGCTGGAGGGGGCAATTTTTTTTTCAGGCTTAATTTTTTGATCACCTTTCATTCCATTTTTGGGAAGTGAGATGACTAGAGCTGAGACGCTCTGGGGTCTGCTAGGACTGTATCCAACCCATTTCAAGCTCTTTAACAGTAAGACAGAATTAGAGATGTTGGAGTGACAGGGGCATCTATGGCTGCGGGGAAATGGATGGGAGCCGGTGGTAACAAATGGCTACTTTCGATATCAGCAGCGAGTAGCCATGATGGGATATGCCATAGACCTTACAGGGAAATTTCCGGGTGGGCCGATGCCCAGGGGCCAACCTGGGCCCTCCTCACAGCCGGCCAGTGGAAGTTTTTGGGGATGTATTTTGTGCTGCTGTCAGTATTTTGTGATGGACTGTGGTATTTGGCTCTGTTGTGGTGGTATAATGTGCCACAATATGGTATTGCTGGCCCTGCCTTCCATCAATTTGCACCCAACTACAAAATGGGGCCACTTATTATATTTTTTTCCAAGGCCACTTTAAGTTCCCAGTCCGTCCCTGCGAGTAGCTCATGAAGGAAGTCAATTGCGCTGAGCAGGCTCGGTGGGTATATAAAGTGTGTGATAGGCTGTCTGCACACATATCCCTCAGTGGGTATATAAGGTGTGATAGGCTGTCTGCAGACATATCCCTCATGGGTATATAAGGTGTGATAGGCTTTCTGCAGACATATCCCTCATGGGTATATAAGGTGTGATAGGCTGTCTGCTCACATATCCCTCAGTGGGTATATAAGGTGTGATAGGCTGTCTGCTCACATATCCCTCAGTGGGTATATAAGGTGTGATAGGCTGTCTGCACACATATCCCTCGGTGGATCTATAAGGTTTGTCATAGGCTGTCTGCACACATATCCCTCGGTGGGTATATAAGGTGTGATAGGCTGTCTGCACACATATCTCTCGGTGGGTATATAAGGTGTGATAGGCTGTCTGCACATATATCCCTCGGTGGGTATATAAGGTGTGATAGGCTGTCTGCTCACATATCCCTCAGTGGGTATATAAGGTGTGATAGGCTGTCTGCTCACATATCCCTCAGTGGGTATATAAGGTGTGATAGGCTGTCTGCACACATATCCCTCAGTGGGTATATAAGGTGTGATAGGCTGTCTGCACACATATCCCTCGGTGGGTATATAATGTGTGATAGGCTGTCTGCACACATATCCCTCGGTGGGTATATAAGATGTGATAGGCTGTCTGCACACATATCCCTCGGTGGGTATATAAGATGTGATAGGCTGTCTGCACACATATCCCTCGGTGGGTATATAATGTGTGATAGGCTGTCTGCACACATATCCCTCGGTGGATCTATAAGGTTTGTCATAGGCTGTCAGCACACATATCCCTCGGTAGGTATATAAGGTGTGTGATAAGCTGTCTGCACACATATCACTCGGTGGGTATATAAGGTCTGTGATAAGCTGTCTGCACACATATCACTTGGTGGGTATATAATGTGTGATAGGCTGTCTGCACACATATCCCTCGGTGGGTATATAAGGTGTGATAGGCTGTCTGCACACATATCCCTCGGTGGGTATATAAGGTCTGTGATAAGCTGTCTGCACACATATCCCTCATGGGTAAATAAGGTGTGATAGGCTGTCTGCACACATATCCCTCAGTGGATATATAATGTGTGATAGGGTGTCTACACACATATCCCTCGGTGGGTATATAAGGTGTGATAGGCTGTCTGCACACATATCCCTTGGTGGGTATATAAGATGTGATAGGCTGTCTGCATACATATCCCTCATGGGTAAATAAGGTGTGATAGGCTGTCTGCACACATATCCCTCAGTGGATATATAATGTGTGATAGGCTGTCTACACACATATCCCTCGGTGGGTATATAAGGTGTGATAGGCTGTCTGCACACATATCCCTCGGTGGGTATATAAGGTGTGATAGGCTGTATGCACACATATCCCTCGGTGGGTAAATAAGGTGTGATAGGCTGTCTGCACACATATCCCTCGGTGGGTATATAAGGTGTGATAAGCTGTCTGCACACATATCCCTCATGGGTAAATAAGGTGTGATAGGCTGTCTGCACACATATCCCTCAGTGGATATATAATGTGTGATAGGCTGTCTACACACATATCCCTCGGTGGGTATATAAGGTGTGATAGGCTGTCTGCACACATAGCCCTCGGTGGGTATATAAGGTGTGATAGGCTGTCTGCTCACATATCCCTCAGTGGGTAAATAAGGTGTGATAGGCTGTCTGCACACATATCCCTCAGTGGATATATAATGTGTGATAGGCTGTCTACACACATATCCCTCGGTGGGTATATAAGGTGTGATAGGCTGTCTGCACACATATCCCTCGGTGGGTATATAAGATGTGATAGGCTGTCTGCACACATATCCCTCGGTGGGTATATAAGGTGTGATAGGCTGTCTGCACACATATCCCTCGGTGGGTATATAAGGTGTGATAGGCTGTCTGCACACATATCCCTCGGTGGGTATATAAGATGTGATAGGCTGTCTGCACACATATCCCTCGGTGGATATATAATGTGTGATAGGCTGTCTACACACATATCCCTCGGTGGGGATATAAGGTGTGATAGGCTGTCTGCACACATATCCCTCGGTGGGTATATAAGGTGTGATAGGCTGTCTGCACACATATCCCTCAGTGGGTAAATAAGGTGTGATAGGCTGTCTGCACACATATCCCTCAGTGGGTATATAAGAGGTGTGATAGGCTGTCTGCACACATATCCCTCAGTGAGTATATAAAGTGTGATAGGCTGTCTGCACACATATCCCTCGGTGGGTATATAAGATGTGATAGGCTGTCTGCACACATATCCCTCGGTGGATATATAATGTGTGATAAGCTGTCTACACACATATCCCTCGGTGGGGATATAAGGTGTGATAGGCTGTCTGCACACATATCCCTCGGTGGGTATATAAGGTGTGATAGGCTGTCTGCACACATATCCCTCGGTGGGTATATAAGATGTGATAGGCTGTCTGTACACATATCCCTCGGTGGGTATATAAGGTGTGATAGGCTGTCTGCACACATATCCCTCAGGGGGTAAATAAGGTGTGATAGGCTGTCTGCACACATATCCCTCAGTGGGTATATAAGATGTGATAGGCTGTCTGCACACATATCCCTCGGTGGGTATATAAGATGTGATAGGCTGTCTGCACACATATCCCTCAGTGGATATATAATGTGTGATAGGCTGTCTGCACACATATCCCTCAGTGGATATATAATGTGTGATAGGCTGTCTACACACATATCCCTCAGTGGGTAAATAAGATGTGATAGGCTGTCTGCACACATATCCCTCAGTGGGTAAATAAGGTGTGATAAGCTGTCTACACACATATCCCTCGGTGGGTATATAAGGTGTGATAGGCTGTCTGCACACATATCCCTCAGTGGGTATATAAGGTGTGATAGGCTGTCTGCACACATATCTATCAGTGGGTATATAAGGTGTGATAGGCTGTCTGCACACATATCCCTCAGTGGGTATATAAGGTGTGATAGGCTGTCTGCACACATATCCCTCGGTGGGTATATAAGGTGTGATAGGCTGTCTGCACACATATCCCTCAGTGGGTAAATAAGGTGTGATAGGCTGTCTGCACACATATCCCTCAGTGGGTAAATAAGGTGTGATAGGCTGTCTGCACACATATCCCTCAGTGGGTAAATAAGGTGTGATAGGCTGTCTGCACACATATCCCTCAGTGGGTAAATAAGGTGTGATAGGCTGTCTGCACACATCTCACACTGCTGTCATGGGTAAAAGGGTTGAATCATCAGAGTTGTTGGAAGGGATGAATATTGGCTTTTGGGCCCCGGTTGACGGTATTCCTGCGTATTGTGATCTGTTATTGCGTTGCTTTGGCGAAAGTATGTCATAAGTGGAAAAATGGGGAATAAGAGACGTGTAAACTACAAAGACCATGTGCCATTGATGTGAGAGGTGAACATCGGCTACAAAGGTGCACAAGAACAGACCAACACCCTACAGTGCAGCAGCTCCCCCTGAAAATGAACCAGGGTCTACCAGACGTGTGTGTAACACAACAGTGCAGAGAACCCTACTGCGTATGGGGCCCTGGAGCAGAAGGATGTCACTGCACCTCTGATAATGAAGCTGCATCAGCAGAAAAGGTTTCAGTTTTTTCGGCAGTATCGGAATTAGATCTCCACTGATTGGCAAAGAGTTGCCTTCTTCGATGAATCACACTTTCTGCTTCATGGAACAGATGGACATTGGCATGTCAGGAGAGAAACATCAGAGAACAAACACCCTTATAACCATTGCTGGAAGAACACAAGCTGGTGGGGGCAGCGTTATGTTCTTGAGGAAGGTTGTTGTGGCATTTTCTGGGCCACTCATCCACTCCGCCAATTTTGGGTTGAATCCATCCTTGCAGATCACGTACACTCATACACGCTGATTGTCTTCCCTGGGGCAGATGGGATCTTCTAACAAGACAATACGACATGTCGCAAGGCTAGAAATGACCGACATTGTTGGTTGGAAGAGCATGACCAAAACTTCCAAGTACTACCTTGGCCCCCAATTCTTCAGACCTAAACCCAACTGAACTTTTTTGAGACCACATCGATCATCATGCTCCCTCTATGGATCCTACCCCATGCACCATGCAGCAGATGTGGGTGGAGCATGGCTCCAGATACCTGTGACAACCTACCAGGACCTTATTGACCCACTCCCAGCCCGTCTTCCTCCTGTCCATGCTGCACATGGTGGTTACTCTTGATTTGCTAGGCTTTCTAAAAATGCCAAATCTTTTTGGGGGCAGATACCTGCAAGTGTTTATACACACCAGTATCGGAAGAAGCAATGGCTTTTTAACAAGTGTTCCACAAGTGTGTTCATATTTGCCACAATGAATGTCAGCTTCCTACCTGCGCCTCCGAAAACTCCTCCTCAAGTTGTAGCTTCTTATCTTTCTCCATGTGCTCCTACAGATGACATCTTCCATGAGGGTTTCTAAGAGCCACAATACAGCGAGCAAGATGTGGAAACTGCCATCCCTAGGAAGTAAACCTCTAGGAAGACCTGCCTGGCTATGTCTGGCCGATGCAGAATGGATATAGATATACAGGGTGGGCCATTTATATGGATACACCTAAATAAAATGGGAATGGTTGGCGATATTAACTTCCTGTTTGTTCCCATTAGTATATGGGAGGGTGGAAACTTTTCAAGATGGGTGGTGACCATGGCGACCATTTTGAAGTCGGCCATTTTGGATCCAACTTTAGTTTTTTCAATGGGAACAGGGTCATGTGACACATCAAGCTTATTGAGAATGTCACAAGAAAAACAATGGTGTGCTTGGTTTTAACGTAACTTTATTCTTTCATGAGTTATTTACAAGTTTCTGACCACTTATAAAATGCGTTCAAAGTGCTGCCCATTGTGTTGGATTGTCAATGCAACCCTCTTCTCCCAATCTTCACACACTGATAGCAACACCGCAGAAGAAATGCTAGCACAGGCTTCCAGTATCTGCACATCTCGTATCTTCACAGCATAGACAATTGTCTTCAGATGACCCCAAAGATAAAAGTCTAAGGGGGTCAGATCGGGAGACCTTGGGGGCTATTCAACTGACCCACAACGACCAATCCACTTTCCAGGAAACTGTTCATCTAGGAATGCTCGGACCTGACACCCATAATGTGGTGGTCACCATCTTGCTGGAAAAACTCAGGGAACGTCCAAGCTTCAGTGCAGAAAGAGGGAAACACATCATCATGTAGCAGTTGAATGGCCCCTAAGGTCTCCCGATCTGAAACCCTTAGACTTTATAGGAACCCTGGAGATCCACATGGATGAAGAAGTGTTGCATGAGCTGTAACTGCCAAGGAGTCCAAATGAATGGAAATTGTGTTCAGGTAGTGGAGTAGCTCCATCTGGCGACTGTGTTCATTAGTTAGTTAATAATAATTCAATAGTTGGGTGCACGTCCCTTGTTAGACCCTTCTCCACCTGGGGGTCAGTATTCTTGTAGATACACAAGTTTCAGACAGCACGTCATGGCCGATAAGATAGCAAAGTGACTGCACATTTTGTGTTTTAAGCCTGAAATGTTGCTACACCTTTGCACTTTAAAAATCAGCTGTAGTGATTAAGTAAAGAAAGCTAACTTCACTGCAAACAGTGTGCTATCTGAAACGTGTGTATCTGTGTTGATTAGTTACCTTCTTAAAAATGTCCTGCAATCCCAGCTTGTGTGGGCCAGTGGGATCCATAGCCTAAGCGGATGTGGATCCACTGTACCACTGAACAGATTTGGTTTGGGCTTCTCCTAAGCCCCTCTCTGGTCTTCACCATTTAACTCCTATACAAGTATCTGGACTTCGCTGTAGGGGACCCACAGGCTGCTATACAACAGAGTAGTCTCTGTTGTCTCAGTGGCTGCTGACCCATTGGATTAGAGCAATAACAGTTGCAGGGAATACTGTTTGAGGAGACTGCACTTTCAGTGTGCACTTGCCTTCTCTCTTACTGTTCTCTGCTGTATGTCTATAGGCCCGCAGCCACAGATTTTCTTTCTAGCAATGAAACAAAACTGAAACTCTTTGGGCCGATGGATCAGCGCTATGTCTGAAGGAGGAAGACTGAAGCATAAGCAGAAAAGCACCCTGCATAAAGTGAAGCATGCCGATAGCTTTGCGGTTATCTGGGGCTGCTTTTCATCCTCTGGCACTGGAAACCTGAATCATGTGAAGTGAAAGATGGATTCCATCAAGTATCAGGAAATCCTAGGAGAAAATGTCATGCCTTGGAGGTTGGACGTCATTAGACCTTCTAACAGAACAATGGTCCTAGGCATACTTCATAGTTTACTAAGGCTTGGTTTCAGAAGAAGTCCTAGAAGATTATGGAGTAACTGTCACAGTCACCTGACTTGAACCCCATAGAAAATCTTTGGGATTTGAAGAAAATGGGAGGCATTGCTTATCAGCAGATCATAACAGTAAAGGTGTGCCTTGCTAAGTACATCTGGTTGTTTGAGATAAAACACATCAGTCACCTGGACCGGACAGTCATCATCCCCGAAACCCCTAAAAAGGTCTGATTGAGAAGGTGCAGCTGGGCTGACAAATTCCACAGAACACATAAGACGCAACAGAGTCCACAACCCAGATAAATAAACGTTGAACCAGTGGCGAACAAGAGGTATAAAAAACACAGGGATTTGGGGATGTACAGTGGGGAAAAAAGTATTTAGTCAGCCACCAATTGTTCAAGTTCTTCCACTTAAAAAGATGAGGTCGGCCTGTAATTGACATCATAGGTAGACCTCAACTATGAGAGACAAAATGAGAAAACAAATCCAGAAAATCACATGGTCTGATTTTTAAAGAATTTATTTGCAAACTATGGTGGAAAATAAATATTTGGTCAATAACAAAAGTTCATCTAAATACTTTGTTATATATCCTTTGTTGGCAATGACAGAGCTCAAACGTTTTCTGTAAGTCTTCACAAGGTTGGCACACACTGTTGCTGGTATGTTGGCCCATTCCTCCATGCAGATCTCCTCTAGAGCAGTGATGTTTTGGGGCTGTCACTGGGCAACACGGACTTTCAACTCCCTCCAAAGGTTTTCTATGGGGTTGAGATCTGGAGACTGGCTAGGATACTCCAGTACCTTGAAATGCTTCTTACGAAGCTACTCCTTCGTTGCCCTGACGGTGTGATTGGGATCATTGTCATGCTGAAAGACCCAGCCACGTTTCATCTTCAATGCCCTTGCTGATGGAAGGAGGTTTGCACTCAAAATCTCACAATACATGGCCCCATTCATTCTTTCATGTACACAGATCAGTCGTCCTGGTACCTTTGCAGAGAAACAGCCCCAAAGCATGATGTTGCCACCCCCATGCTTCACAGTGGGTATGGTGTTCTTTGGATGCAACTCAGAATTCACTCTCCTCCAAACACAACGAGTTGTGTTTCTACCAAACAGTTCTACTTTGGTTTCATCTGACCATATAACATTCTCCCAATACTCTTCTGGAACATCCAAATGCTCTCTAGCAAACTTCAGATGGGCCCGGAATGTACTGGCTTAAGCAGGAGGACACGTCTGGCACTGCAGGATCTGAGTCCCTGGCGGCATAGTGTGTTACTGATGGTAGCCTTTGTTACGTTGGTCCCAGATTTCTGCAGGTCATTCACTAGGTCCCCCCATGTGGTTCTGGGTTTTTTGCTCACATTTCTTGTGATCATTTTGACCCCATGGGGTGAGATCTTGCGTTGAGCCCCTGATCGAGGGAGATTATCATTGGTCTTGTATGTCTTCCATTTTCTAATTATTGCTCCCACAGTTGATTTCTTCACACCAAGCTGCTTGCCTATTGCAGATTCAGTCAGTGGTGCAGGTCTACAATTTTGTTTCTGGTGTCTTTCGACAGCTCTTTGGTCTTCACCATAGTGGAGTTTGGAGTGTGACTGTTTGAGGTTGTGGACAGGTGTCTTTTATACTGATAACAAACAGGTGCCATTACTACAGGTAATGAGTGGAGGACAGAGAAGCCTCGTAAAGAAGAATTTACAGGTCTGAGAGAGCCAGACATCTTGCCTGTTTGTAGGTGATCAAATACTTATTTTCCACCATAATTTGCAAAAAAATTCTTTAAAAATCAGACAATGTGATTTTCTGGATGTGTTTTCTCATTTTGTCTCTCATAGTTGAGGTCTACCTATGATGTCAATTACAGGCCGATCTCATCTTTTTAAGTGGCAGAACTTGTACAATTGGTGGCTGACTAAATACTTTTTTCCCCACTGTATGTAGCATCTATTGTATAAAGATGGTTGGTGTTGCTACCTTCTCTATTGAATAGTTCCAGAATAGATCCTAAGTGACAGACTGGTCTCTAGATCTGTGAACTGATCTACCAGATGATTGCTGTATGCTGGCATTATCACTGTGACCTCTGATGGACTAGTGTTTGCATACACATTAGTTATGCTTTGACACTACTTTAACCAGAAACACGCAGGAACGGCCTTGACAAAGTATTTAAATCATGTTCTAATCCATATAAAAGAAGAGAACACAGCATGTACACTTTATTATTTCCTCCGATGTCTCCTCTTATTATCTCCTTTAATTGTATTTTACATGGGATTTTGTAGGATTTTACATCGTCTCATCTTCTCTCCGTTCAGGTTCCTAAAATATAGGATCCGCTCAGTGGAGATCTTCTATATAAGATCCTTCTCCTGATTGACCCGTCAAGGATGGATAGGGACATGGACAAGATGGCGGAGAGTATAATAAATCTCACCCTAGAGATCCTCTTCCGGCTTACTGGAGAGGTGAGAGATTCTGATGATGTCACATTACATCATCTTATCTATGTTACTAACAGATGGACATGACTGGAGAGGTGAGGGACTCTGGAGATGTATGGAGTGATATTTATTACTGTGTCTCTCCATAACCAGGACTACACAGTAGTGAAGAAGACCTCTAGTGAGCGCTGTCAGGACCCTGTGTCTGATGGATGGGGAAGAACCCTGAGCCCAATCACAGGGCCTCCACCTCACCCCCTGATACATGAGGAAATCAATAGAGAGAAGATCCTAGAACTCACCAACAAGATGATTGAGCTGCTGACTGGAGAGGTGACACTGCTGGGAATGCTGGGACATTATACAGGAACGCTATGAAGGGATCTGGGTGATGACTGTATCATTGTGTTGTCAGGTTCCTATAAGGTGTCAGGATGTCACCATCTATTTCTCCATGGAGGAGTGGGAGTATTTAGAAGGACACAAAGATCAGTACAAGGACGTCATGATGGAGGATCACCAGCCTCTCACATCACCAGGTAATAGACATGACTAAATCCACACGTCCTCTCATTATCTGTATGTAAGGAATGAATTCAGTCACTGGATGTGTTTCCTACAGTTAAGGAAGAGAGAAGAACACCGGAGAGATGTCCCAGTCCTCTTCTTCTACAGGATGGTTCAGAAGAACATCACAATGTCCCACAGGATGATCAGGTAGATGGATTGTGTTGTGCCCAAATTATCAGCTTTTGCCTGTCCTACAATGCATCTATAGGTGTCTAGGAGACTACCCTTTGGCATAGCCTGCCCTGCTTAGGAATTTCACATAGGGTTTCACCATTCACTCAGAGGATGCTACTGTGCGCATTCATGGTTCTTTGTGGCCGATGCTACACATCCTTCTATGGCTTGGTGAGCTACCCATGCCTGCAAACATGCAGTGTGCATATCACACAATAATGTACATTACAGTATGGTCCCAAGACACCAGGTGGTCAACATAGTTCCAGTCCAGGTCCTTCCTAAATGGGTTCAGTATCTTTACAGGGGTTTTCCGAGACTTAAATACCGTTGACTTATCCTCCGGATAGGTCATCAGTATCTGACAGGTGGGGTTCCGACAGGCGGTAACGCTCGCCGACCAGCTTTTTCTGAAGGCAGCGGCGCTGGCAGTAATGCTGCAGCTTTCTCGCTGCTTTCCGTAGGCTGAGTGACGACACATTTATTAGTCACATAAAATGAATGGGGCTGAGCGCAATACCAAGGACAGCCTCTATAAAATGTACGGCGCTGTGCTTGGTGAGCACAGAGAAGGGTACATTGCTCACAGGAGTGTCAGTGACTTCTCAAACAGCTGATTGGCGAGGGTCCTGGATATTAGACCCCCACCGATCAGATACTAATGACCTATCCAAATCTTCCACACAACTTCTCCAACCGTCTGATGACTTCTACAATATTTGTTTCACAGCTTGTGAATCCGGGTGAAGATCTGAACATTATATATGTTACAGAGACATATGTGAGGGGTGATGAGCAGAGTATAGAGGACATTCCTACAGATAACAGCTCAGGTGAGTAGTGACCACTAAGTAAAGCAGAGAAGACTCACAGATTTTTCTATACTTTTATGTAGATTTTTTAGGCTGTGTGTCCTGTCAGTTTTTTATATTTACTGATTCAGCTAACATTCAGATTAAATATGATTCCATTATAGGTGATAGCACATGCTGATCATTCAGGCTAAGTGCACACTTTGGGGAATACCTGCATTTTTTCAGTTCGGATTTTCATGCACAAAAAACACATCGATTCGTAACACAGTAACCAGAAAAGTGAATGAGATTAGAGATTTGGAAAATCTCATGTAAACTTTGCATTTTTCCTTCCATGCAGAAATTGATCTGCCATGCAGATTTTATCAATTGTTTGTGCGATTCTGAAGACTTCACTGGAATTGTTAACATAAAGAGAAAATCTGCCAAAACCGTGATAAATATTGGGGATTTATGTGCTTTTTTTTTTGTGCGGTTTTGGTGCAGATTTCTTGCACCGTGTACAGGTACACCCAAGTGCCCAAGAGAAAGCACACACAGCTGGGCACTTGGAAGCCGTTTTCCAGCAGAATAAAAAGTGTTGTAACACTTACCGGTAATAGGTTTTTCCGGAAGTCTCCACAATGGCACCCCTGAGAGATGGCCCCGCCATGCCGGGACAGGAAAAACACACTGAGGTTAAACTTCCCCTCCACCATCATCTCCTCTTAAGCCCTCTAGGAAGAAAAGTTCTTTTCTCTGGAGTACTCCATTCCCTCTGGATCATTTTATGTATGTTTTCATTGACCCACCAAACATAGTATCCTGTACTGTTTTAGCTTTTTTCGTGCTACGTACTGCTTAAAGTAATTGTTCTATATCATCAGAAGAAAAAAGTATTTTCTCTCATCCTCATCAGATCACAAGTTATCTGGATGTTTGCTTGCCTCTTTTAGGAGCTAAAGATGCAGAGAGATTTGAAATCGCCGACTGAATCTCATCTTTTACAAGAGACTTAAAGAAGACCTCCCGCAAAAAAATGTATTCTCTGATAAATGTACAGTTAGAAATGTACATGATGTAATCTGTAGTGAATGTAATCTTCTTATCAGAGACTGTATTTGTGAGTTATATCTCCCTGATGCTTCTCATCATGTGACCAGCAATCAGACTCACCAGATAACACAGCATCTTATGTGTGGACAGGAAGTCTATTTCTCTATACATTCCTATGGGAGCCTCACGCTGATGAGTCTCATAGGAATGAATACAGAAGTAACTGGCTTCCTGTCCTGGGTCAGTTGGAGGTCAGGGAATTGGTCACATGACACAGCTACAATTAGAAGAGAGGGGATAACTCACAAATACAGTCTCTGATAAGAAGATTACATTCAATACAGATTATATCATGCACCTTTCTAACAGGTCAGAGAATAAACATTTTTGCGGGAGTTCTACTTTAATATCATTCATGAAGACTCGAGTTTCATCCTGTACCACCTTAAATGTGCAGGCTGGACACAGTGACTTTTTGATGAGGGCTCTTGCCACATATAGAACACTTATTGCTAGAAGCAGTCTTACTCTTTGGACCCAACTCTTTCTCACACTGCAGGGGAGGGGCAACATAAATCGACTATTCCACATGAACCAAATGTAGCAGGCCATGGTCAGACTTACTGCTCCAGATGCCGCCATAGTGGACTGCCCTGTGTTGTGACCCATCCTCAGTAGTGCCTCTTTGCTCACCACACCCAAGGATGCTGCATACCGTATCCCTGGAAGTGACACAAACCTTTTCTCCTACGCTATTCGTTGCTACGCGTCACTGGAAGTGAGGAGACCTGTGCCACGATGATGCCAGAGAATACCGCATCACTGAAAGTGACATGACTGCCAGAAGTACCAAGATCTCTTCCCTATAGCGTCCATCTGTCCTTCAGTATGTTGGCTACTTGCCTCTAAACGCAAAGCAGTAGGGTGGACCATGGTCAGCCTGGGGATAGGAAGGCTTACTCTTTCACTGAGTGTTGCCCACCCCAACAGGTTAAATAGTGAGAACTGGCAGTGAGCTGCTGGCTATACTAGTCCTCCTTCAGGTCTAACCAGAGACCTCCACTCTCTGTACATCAGTCCTACACAGGGACAGGAAAAATTCTGAAGGCGAAAGGAGGGGAATTTTACCCTCTCTGCGTGTTTTTCCTTCTGGTGGTGGGGCCATCGTGGAGACGACTGGTGAAAGTGCTTTTACTGGACGTGGAATAAAGAGACAAAGTGTACACAAATATATAACAAAAGGATTCGACATTTCTTTCCGTCTTCCCCCTCCAAGGGACACCTTCAGGACAACTCCAGTTCAGAGGTCCCAGATATTACAAAAAAAACTTAGAAGAAAACATTTCAGATCTGGTAAATCAAAATGTGTTGGTGTCAGTACCCCTCGAACAGCAGGGAATGGGTTACTACTCCACCGTGTTTATGGTAAAAAAAAAACAATGGAAAATTTCGACTAATTATCAACCTAAAAAGATTGAACAGGTTCATCAAGTACGAGAAGTTCAAAATGGAAACCATAAAGTCTACAATAAATCTGTTAAAAGAGGGAGACTTTATGGCTTCCATAGACTTAAGGGACTCTTATTTTCACGTGCCGATGTGCGAAAGGGCGCAAAAATTTTTGCGCATTTCGGTTCACATGGGAAGGGAGATATGTCACTTCCAATTCCGTGCTCTCCCATTTGGGATTACTATTGCTCCGAGAGTCTTTACCAAAATAATGGCAGAAGTAGTGGCTCATTTAAGGAGAAGGAACGTCCTAATCATTCCATATTTAGACGACCTACTGATAGTAGAGAACTCTCAGGAGGAACTAGAACATCTTTTCCAAACATGTCAGGTTCTTCACCATTTGGGATGGTTAGTAAATTGGGAGAAGTCAAATCTACTTCCATCCCAAAGGTTAACTTATCTGGGAGTAATCCTGGATTCAGTAATCAAAGAACGTTCCTCCCCGATCAAAAGATAGGAGTAATAGAAAAAGTAGAAGAATTTCTCGATCTCTCAAATTGCTCAATCAGGGATGTCATGAAACTACTAGGAACGCTGACATCTTGCATATCTGCTGTAAGATGGGCGCAGTTCCATACCAGAACTCTCCAACAGTGGTTGTTGGAAAACTGGAACAAAAAACAGGACTCTTTGGAGATAATGATTCAGATTCCTCCCCAAATAAAACAATCTCTCCAGTGGTGGCTAGTCCCAGCTCACCTTCAGGGGGGTGTGGCTTGGAGTCCAGGTCCCCTAGAAGTAATCACCACAGACGCAAGCATGTGGGGTTGGGGAGCCTTTTGTTCCCATCATCCAATTCAAGGGAAATGGTCAAACCTCCAATCCTCCCTTTCGTCAAACATGAGGGAGCTATTGGCGATATGGGAGGCATTAAAAGCCTTATCTACAAACTTGGTGGGAAAAGATGTCCAGATAAGATCGGACGACACAACGGTGGTTGCCTACATAAACCATCAAGGGGGCACCAGGAGTGTAGAACTAAGTACGGTGGCAAGGGACATATTTTATTGGGCAGAAGAACACCTTCTTTCCCTGTCCGCTGTACACTTGAAGGGCTCTCTAAACGTGAGAGCCGATTTCCTGAGCAGAGTAAGATTGAGGACCACCGATTCCAGGTCTTCCATCAGATTGTGAAAATGTGGGGACTTCCACAAATAGACCTCTTTGCCTCTGCAAAAAATACAAAGACCAGAAAATTATTTTCCCTAAACCCATACGATGGGAATGTTGGGGCGGATGCCCTGTCCATAGTATGGAAGTTTTAGCTGGCCTATGCCTTTCCGCCAATTCCTCTGATTGCCAGGGTTCTAAAGAAAATAAGACCGGACAAGGCCCATGTAATATTGATAGCACCACTCTGGCCAAAGAAACCATGGTTCCCGTTATTAAAACGAATGTCCATTCAGAGTCCATGGGTGCTTCCTTGGAGACAGGACCTTTTATCCCAGGGCCCAATATTCCACCCGAAAAATTACATCTAGCTGCCTGGAACCTGAAAGGTTAACCTTAAAATCTAAAGGTTTGTCGGATGCAATAATCGACACTATGGCGGCAGGTAGGAAGGAGATTACATCAAAAATCTACTCTAGAATTTGGAAGAACTTTGATAACTGGTGTGCTAAGTCAAAAATAAGTGCTAAATTTTTTCTATTCAGTCGATACTGGGGTTCCTTCAGTCGGGTCTGGATAAAGGGTTACGCCCCAATACACTCAGAGTACATGTATCAGCCTTGAGTTTTGTATTTGATAAAAAGATTGCGGATCATCCTTGGATAATTCGTTTTCTGAAGGGTGCAGACCGTCTGAAACCCTTGGTCAGACCTAAAGTGGCATCCTGGGACCTTAATGTAGTCCTTTCAGGATTAATGGCTTCTCCTTTTGAACCATTGGTCGAAATTTCACTTAGATTGCTTACTATAAAAACATTATTTTTAGTGGCTATTACATCTGCACGTAGAGTTAGTGAAATCTAAGCCATAAAAATGTCAGAACCCTTTTGCAAGGTCCTGCCGGAAAAAATCGTGTTCAGATTAGATGTTTCCTTCCTTCCTAAAGTGGTGACCGATTTTCATAGGCAAGAGGAGATAGTGGTCCCTTCCTTTTGTTCTAATCCAAAGTCTGAGGGAGAGCAGAAATTTCACAATCTGGATGTACGTAGAGCGGCGCTCCAATATTTGGAGGCATCAAAACCTTTCAGGAAAACTGATTATCTATTTGTACAGTTCTTTGGGGCCCATAAGGGACATAGGGCCACAAAAGATTCTATAGCAAGATGGATTAAAGCGACAATTGTGGAAACCTACAAATCAGCTAGGCTTGAAATCCCCTCAGGCTTAAGAGCGCATTCCACTAGGTCAGTGTCCACTTCTTGGGCAGAAAGGGCAAATGCGTCAATGGAACAGATGTGCAGGGCAGCAACATGGTCAAGTCCAAATACATTTATAAAACACTATAGGGTTGACACTTTGGCAAATCAAGACCTATCTTTCGGTAGGAAGGTCTTACAGGCTGTTGTCTCGCCCTAGTTAAGTTTAATATGTTAAATCTCATGGTATGCCGTCATGGAGGGTGAAGAGGAAAAACCATATTACTTACCGGTAATTTCCTTTTCACGAACCCTCCATGACGGCATAGGGGTTACCCACCCTAAAAAAAACAAACAAAAAAAAACACAATATAGACTTAATAGATTAAAACAATATAAGTTAAGTTGGGAATAGGTTAACACTTAGATAAATTGTGTTGGTGTGCATGAAAAAAAAAGTATAAAAGAATGGATGCATAGACTCTCTGGGATGCCGGTCCAGAAAGACACTGAGGAGTGGCAGAAGGAGGGTCCAGTTTATGCTTCCTGTCCCTTCCTGGAGGAGGCGGGTCATCTCTCTCATGGTATGCCGTCATGGAGGGTTTGTGAAAAGGAAATTACCTGTAAGTAATATGGTTATTGGGGCACTAAGGAGTAATAACTACTGTATAGGGGCACTAAGGAGGAATAACTACTGTACAGGGGCTCTAAAGAGGATTAAGTAGTGTATAGGGGCACTAAGGAGGAATAACTACAGTAAGGGATCTCTAAGAGGGAATAACTACTGTATTGGGGCACTAAGGAGGAATAACTACTATATAGGGGCACTAAGGAGGAATAACTACAGTATGGAATCTCTAAGGGGAATAACTACTGTATAGTGGCACTAAGGAGGAATAACTACTGTACAGGGGCTCTAAAGAGGATTAAGTAGTGTATAGGGGCACTAAGGAGGAATAACTACAGTAAGGGATCTCTAAGAGGGAATAACTACTGTATAGGGGCACTAAGGAGGAATAACTACTGAATAGGGACACTAAGGAGGAATAACTAAAGTAAAGGAGCTCTAAGGGGGAATAACTACTGTATTGGGGCACTAAGGAGGAATAACTACGGTAAGGGAGCTCTAAGGGGGAATAACTACTGTGTGGGAGCGCCAAGGAGGAATAACTACAGTAAGGGGTCTCTAAGGGGGAATAACTACTGTATAGGGGCACTAAGGAGGAATAACTAAAGTAAGGGAGCTCTAAGGAGGAATAACTACTGTGTGGGGAGCTAAGGGAGAATAACTACTGTTTGGGAGCGCCAAGGAGGAACATCTAGTTTGTGGGTTGCTAAGGGGGGAATAATTAGTTTGTGGTGGACCCAGACGACATTTTGTCAAGTAAACTCTTTACTCCTCCTTTTATCCAGTGTCGGTAAGTGTTTTATTTTATATTTTTTACTTGAATGAGTGGGTGCGGGGTGATATGGCGAGCAAAGGCGGTCTTGACTAGCTGTGGGAGGGGAGATATGAGGAAGTGGCTTGGGGAGGCTTTTCAAAAATTTGCTATGGGGCCCACCCTTTTCTAGTTGCTCCCCTGGGTTTACTATTAGATTGTGAACTGTTTGGCCCCCACTGTTTTAGTCAATTGATACCTTGTAATTTGTATGGAAGTTTTTTTCATGCAGAAATGTTATAGAATATTTATAGAATTTTATGGTTATACTATTTAACAATCAAAAAATGTGTTGCATTCTTGACAGATGACTGTACCAGGAACTCAGAGGAACATCTCATAAGTTCAGATGATGATTGTGGTGTCACACAAGATCTATATGAAGAGCATGTCAATAATCAAGATATACCCTCACCCATTTACAGCAAAGATCTATCATGTGATCCTTTTAAACAGGTCCGATCTTCTGATTCATTACAAACTGTAACACAAAATAAAAGTCACAGAAGAGGTGCTAAACGTCAAACAACTCACATAAAGGAGAAGCCATTTTCATGTTTAGAATGTGGGAAACATTACAGTTATAAATCACAACTCATTACACATCAGAGAACGCACACAGGGGAGAAGCCATTTTCATGTTCAGAATGTGGGAAATGTTTTTCTGTAAAAAAAGATCTTGTTACACATCAGAGAATTCACACAGGAGAGAGGCCATTTTCTTGTCCAGAATGTGGGAAATGCTTTGTAGACAGTTCAAATTTTTTTAAACATCAGCAGAGTCACACAGCAGAGAAGCCATTTTCTTGTTCTAAATGTGATAAATGTTTTTCTTTAAAAAAATATCTTGCGCGACATCAAACAACTCACACAGGAGAGAAGCCATATTCATGTTCAGAATGTGGGAAATGTTTTGCTGTAAAAAAATATCTTGTTATACATAAAAGAATTCACACAGGGGAGAAGCCATATTCATGTTCAGAATGTGGAAAATGTTTTATAAATAGTTCAAATCTTTTTAAGCATCAGCAAAGTCACACAGGGGAGAAGCCGTTTTCATGTTCAGAATGTGGGAAATGTTTTAATGATAAATCAGTTCTTGCCAAACATCAGAGAATTCACACAGGGGAGAAGCCATTTTTATGTTCAGAATGTGGGAAATGTTTTGCTGTAAAAAAATATCTGGTTACACATCAACGAACTCACACAGGGGAGAAGCCATTCTCATGCTCAGAATGTGGAAAATGTTTTAACCAGAAATCAGCTGTTGTTATACATCAGAGAATTCACACAGGGGAGAAACCTTATTCATGTTCAGAGTGTGGGAAATGTTTTAACTTTAAATCAGCTCTTGTTAGACATCAGAGAACTCACACAGGGGAGAAGCCATTTTCTTATTTAGCCCGTTAGTGACTTGTTTTTACGGTGAAGAAAAAGGGGGTCAGTCAGCATGTCCCAATGCGCAGGTGCACGTCGCCATGGCTAGAAACACGAACACAACACACACAAAAGCAACAACACTCTGCAAACACAAATAAAGTACAATAATGTCATAGTTATAGAAAATATTCTGGTGCTAATGCTACATTTATTTGATAAATTTGTGATTCTTGGCAAATACATTTTGTACAAAATCATTTGGGCCCGTTTGCCGGTGTCAAGGCGATTGCTATAAGATATAATTTTGTACTAAATGTATTTGCCAAGAATCTCAGATTTATAAAATAAGCATAGCATTAGCACCAGAATATTTTCTATAACTATGACTAGAGATAAGTGAATCTATTTGTCGAATCTTGGAAATTTTCATCTGCGAAGCGAATCCTAATATCAGG
Source organism: Rhinella marina (assembly GCA_900303285.1). Lineage (NCBI taxonomy): Eukaryota > Metazoa > Chordata > Amphibia > Anura > Bufonidae > Rhinella > Rhinella marina. Next base: position 92,841 of record ONZH01025570.1, read on the forward strand.
TGATTCGCTCCATTAAGATTCGAAAATGTTCCTAAGGCTTTCTACGCATTCGTTACGTACTTGTCCGATAAATTGTACGCTAATGCTACGTATAAGTTACTCTATTTTTACTGTTAGTTCGTTATTCGTGCGCAAAAGCCCTACTGGACAGGGCTTGCTCTGATTGGCTCAGGCTCGGTAAGCCAGTGACGCATGACTTCTGCTGCGACTGCTGAGACAAGCAGAAGCACTGTGTGTGAAGTTCTGAGACCTGTGTTGTTGAAATTGGGGCAATGATCGGGGGCCACTGTGAGAGGTCTCTGAACATACATGATCTGCTGTATTGAATGATCAACCGACAAATATAGTTAAAAGTGAAAATAAGAGTAATATTCTCAAATATTTGAAAATCGGGCAAAGTAACAAAATACAGGTTCAACCAGTGGTGGGACTTTATATAGCAGCATGATACATTTATTTATATTGTCTTTAGTTGGTGAGGTTTGTCCGCTGGTTTGTCCGCAGCCCCTAAAACAAAACCCACATTTTTTAGATAAATTCTTGCAACAAACCTGAGGTGCAGATGGGTGAACGGTCTGTTCTCTGTTCTTCCATCTCTAAACTTCTCTTGCCAATCACTAATAAACATTTTATAATGTATATCCCTGTGTTTGGGCTTCTCTTTTGTTATTCTTTAGATTTTAACATTTTTGGCTCTGAACCGGAGAAGCCACCATGGATCCCACATTTTGTAACAGTTATAAAAATATAAGAGGTAAAATAAAAGAATAACAGACCTAATGACCAGATTCTCCGTAAAACTGTGTTGCATCTCCTGAATCTAACCATACATGTTTTACAGTATGAGATTTTTAAAACCTCTTAGCCATGCCATTTCACCCTCCTTTCAGGCTAGCTAATTACATACAAAAAGTTGTCTTAGGAAACCCTCAAAATTACATAGTGGTTGAAATAATTGCCATATTTGTCCTTTGTACACCTGTTGGTAGAAACATACAGTGCCTTGTGAAAGTATTCGGCCCCCTTGGAACTTTTTAACCTTTTGCCACATTTCAGGCTTCAAACAAAAAGATATAACATTTTAAATTTTTGGTGAAGAATCAACAACAAGTGGGTCACAATTGTGAAGTGGAACAAAATTTATTGGATCATTTAAACTTTTTTGGTAATAAAACTGAAAAGTTGGGCGTGCAAAATGATTCGGCCCATTTACTTTCAGTTCAGAAAACTCACTCCAGTTGATCTCTGATCTCTGAATGATCCAATGTTGTCCTAAATGACTGATGAAGAGAAATAGAATCCACCTGTGTGTAATCAAGTCTCCGTATAAATGCACCTGCTCTGTGATAGTCTCAGGGTTCTGCATCATGAAGACCAAGGAACACACCAGGCAGGTCCCTGATACTGTTGTGGAGAAGTTTAAAGCTGGATTTGGATACCAAAAGATTTCCCAAGATTTAAACATCCCAAGGAGCACTGTGCAAGCGTCATATTGAAATGGAAGGAGTATCAGACCACTGCAAATCTACCAAGACCCGGCCGTCCCTCTAAACAAGGAGAAGACTGATCAGAGATGCAGCCAAGAGGCCCATGATCACTCTGGATGAACTGCAGAGATCTACAGCTGAGGTGGGAGAGTCTGTCCATAGGACAACAATCAGTCCAACACTTCACAAATCTGCCCTTTATGGAAGAGTGGCAAGAAGAAATGCATTTCTCAAAGATAGCCATAAAAAGTCTGGTTTACAGTTTGCCACAAGCCCCTGGGAGACACCAAACATGTGGAAGAAGGTGCTCTGCTCAGAGGAAACCAAAATCCAACTTTTTGGAAACAATGCAAAACAATATGTTTGGTGTAAAAGCAACACAGCTCATCACCCTGAACACACCATCCCCACTGTCAGACATGGTGGAGGCAGCATCATGGTTTGGGCCTGCTTTTCATCAGCAGGGACAGGGAAGATGATGGATGGAGCCAAATACAGGACCATTCTGGATGAAAAGACCTGAGACTAGGACGGAGATTTATCTTCCAACAAGACAATGATCCCAAACATAAAGCAAAATCTACAATGGAATGGTTCAAAAATAAAGGTATCCAGGTCTTAGAATGGCCAAGTCACAGTCCAGACCTGAATCCAATTGAGAATATGTGGAAAGAGCTGAAAACTGCTGTTCACAAACGTCTCCATCCAACCTCAAAGAGCTCCAGCTGTTTTGCAAGGAAGAATGGGCAAGAATTTCAGTCTCTAGATGTGCAAAACTGATAGACATCCCCCAAGAGACCGCAGCTGTAATCGCAGCAAAAGGTGGCGCAACAAAGTATTAATGCAAAGGGGGCCGAGTAATTTTGCACGCCCCACTTTTCAGTTTTATTATTACAAAAAAGTTTAAATGAACCAATAAATTTTGTTCCACTTCACAATTGTGACCCACTTGTTGTTGATTCTTCACCAAAAATGTAAAATGTTATATCTTTTTGTTTGAAGCGTGAAATGTGGCAAAAGGTTGAAAAGTTCCAGGGGGCTGAATACTTTCGCAAGGCACTGTATATTTCTACCAACAGGTGTACAAAGGACAAATATGGCAATTATTTCAACCACTTTGTAATTTTGAGGGTTTCCTAAGGCAGAAAATCCTGGAACTAAAAAAAAATCTAAGTTCCCCAATTATAAAAACATAAGCTGGTTATTATAAAACATGAATTATGACATGTCTAGTTTTAAAGAGTGCATTTTTCATTGTCCCTCATAGCTATTAGATATGTGTCACTAAAGTCCTCCCGTCTGGCCTCATACACACACTTTATCTGTCTTTCAGATGTATATACATATATTCAGCTTTCCTTTTCCAGGATGCTCCAGATCCCTTGTGACCAATACCAGTAGGCCCCTTTCACACGAGTGAGTTTTCCGCGCGGGTGCGATGCGTAACGTGAATGCATAGCACCCGCACTGAATCCTGGCCCATTCATTTCAGTGGGTCTGTGTACATGAGTGTTTTTTTTTCATGCATCAGTTCTACGTTGCGTGAAAAACGCAGCATGTTCTATATTCAGCGTTTTTCACGCAGCCCTGGTCCCATAGAAGTGAATGGGACTTCAGTGAAAAACGCATTGCATCCTGAAGCACGTGCAGATGCAATGCGTTTCTCACTGATGGTTGCTAAGAGATGTTGTTTGTAAACCTTCAGTTTTTTATCACGCGCGTGAAAAACGCATCAAAACACATTGCACGCGGAAAAAACGCAATGATGATTATGTCATCGCCATGTGATCAATAACATCCACTTGTTATTGGTCACATGGTGATGACATCATAGAAGGTCCAGGAAGATCTTGCTGCAGGAGGTTACCAGGTATGTGCTTTATGTTGTGTGCCTTTATTAATGTGAGGCACAGGGTCTTATTACTTTAGTACCTCCATGTGCCTCATATTAATAGCAAATGACCCCTTCATGTCCTCATATAATGGGCAACATGGGGTTAATGATGGTGTCACTTACTATTAATATGAGGCACATGGAGGTTAAAAAATAAACACCATGTGCCTCACCTCAACCCTTTAATGCATAATTGCCGTACATGTAGGGCATTAGGTGCAGGGAATTGTATGGAGCAGGCTGCTGCAGTGAGCCCCTCCATAAACGGTGGGCACCAGCAGTATCATACAGGAGACACCCAGAGGGAATGACCAGGATCAACGGTCAATTAACCCCTCAGATGCCAAATTCAGCAGCGATCATGGCATCTGTGAGGTAAGGCAGAGGGACATGGCTCCCTCTGCCTTCCGATCGGAACTCCTGCAGTGAAATTGCGGGGCTCCAATCAGTTACCATGACAGCCTGAGGCCTGGTGAGGCTTCCCATGGCTGTCCTAGTAATCTGCCTACTAAGCTGTGTACAGGAGTGCATCGGAATCCTATTCTCCCTAATAGATCTCCATCTCCCTCTCATTACTGCCGGTCACAGAGCAGTTTACAACCACATATTGGGTGTTTCTGCAAACTTCAGAATCAGGAAAATAAATATTCAGGTTTGATTTGCGGTTTACCCTTGCTATCTTATAGGAAAAATGAATTAAAAATTGAAAATCCGCAAAAAAAATATATTTATTTTTAAATTTCACCTTCCTTTTGTTTTAATTCTTGTGGGAAATCTAAAGGGTTAACAAACTTTGCAAAAATCAGTTTGGATTACATTGGCGGCTGTAGTTTCTAAAATATGTTCATTTATGGGAGTTTTCTATTATTTAAGCCCCTCAAAATCACTTTAGAACTACGAAGGTCCTTTTAAAATTAACTATTGGAAATTTTCATAAAAATCTTAAAAATTACATCTAAAATTCAAAGCCTTCTAACGTCCTCAAAAAATAAAATTACATTTCCAAAATTATGCCAACATAAAGTGGACATATGGTGAATGTTCATTAATAACAATTTTATTAGATATCCCTATGCAACTTAAAAGCAGAGAAATTAATATTAAAAAAATTGTGATTTTTTTTCAAAATTTTCAGTAAATTTTGAATTTTTTATAAATAAAGGTAAAATATATTGACTCAACTTTACCATTAACACAAAGTACAATGTGTCACAAGAAAACAATCTATGAATGGCTTGGATAAGTAAAAGCGTTCCAAAGTTATTACCACATGAAGTGACACATGTCAGATTTGCAAAATTAGGCCTGGTCAGGAAGGGGGTAAATGGCCCGGATGGGAAGTGGTTAAATAACAAATCCTACTTGCCTGGTCTGCATCGCTATGAAGCATCCCATCTTCTGTCTTCTGCTTGATCCGGTCTCAGCGTGATCTGGATGGGGTTTGTGGCTGCATTTCGGACTGACCACATTGTATATGCCGTTATGAAATGTTGAACTCGCAACACAAGGAGGTGAGCAGCCCTAACCATTTCCTCTGTCCCTTTTTGCAATAGTCCTGCCTATGATGTGCCCCCTGTTTTAGCTACATTTTTACCAAACCAGGCATACAAAACACAAACATGACAATTATTTCAACCAGTATGTAAATTTTGTAGGTTCCCTAAGGCCGAAAATCCTGGAACATGAGACAAAAGAAGCATCTAAGTTTTACAGTCTTAAAGTTCATCATTAGTTGGTTATTACAAGACATGAATTATAAGACGACAAGTCTAGAAGAGTGTATTTTTCATTGTCTATAGCCATGACATATGTGTCACTAGAATCTTCCCTTCTGGCCTCGTTTACATTTACTCAGAAACCCTCTCCAAAAATATTTCATGCATAGCATTAACAGTTTCTGTATTACAACTTCCTGTGTGTAATAAGCTCATATCCTTTCTACCTGAATCCAAAAGTGACCCCAGTTTTTCTCTATCACAACATTTTAAGCTACCGGATATCCCCCCCCCCTTTTTTTTTTTACTCAAAAACCATACAAAATGTACATACAATGGAAAATAATGCACCCATTACCTGAATATAATGTTTATTTAAAGTTATGTTGTTCATACAAAGGATACGTTAAGTCAAATTGTGTGAAAGTAGTAAAGTTAAGTAGCAGTTAAGGTAAAAACATACGCTTATAGCTTTTCCTGGAGTGTTCAATCTGTGGACAATTTCACCTGATACTCCAACAATAGTCAGCCATCATACAGTGGGGAAAATAAGTATTTGATTTTGCAAGTTTTCCCACCTACAAAGAATGGAGAGGTCTGTCATTTTTATCATAAGTACACTTCAAGTGAGAGAGGCAGAATAAAAAAAAATCCAGAAAATCACATTGTATGATTTTTAAATAATTAATTTGTTTTTATTGCATGAAATAAGTATTTGACCACCTACAAACCAGCAAGAATTCTGGCTCTCACAGACCTGTTAGTTTCTCTATAAGAAGCCCTCCTGCTCTGCACTCATTACCTGTATTAATTGCACCTGTTTGAACTCATTACCTGTATAAAAGACTCCTGTCCACACACTCAATCACACTCCAACCTCTCCACCATGACCAAGACCAAAGATCTGTAGACCTGCACAAGGATGGGCTACAGGACAATAGGCCAGCAGCTTGGTGAGAAGTTAACAACTGTTGGCGCAATTAGAAAATGGAAGAAACACAAGATGACTGTCAATCTTCCTCGGTTTGGGGCTCCATGCAAGATCTCGCCTCGTGAGGTAAGGATGATTCTGAGAAAGTTGTATCAAATGTAATTGGGTAGGCACACTTCCTATTTGTTCATATGGAAAAAGGAAAAACACACCTTTTTCCATATGAACAAAAGGTTTGTTTTTCCTTTTTCTATATGAAGAAATAGGAAGTGTGCCTACCCAATTACATTTGATAAAAATGTCTTCTTTTTTTTTTTTTGGTGTTGGGTGACACCAAAGGATAGAGCACCTTCATAATCAGATTTACCAGACCAAGAGAGCCACTGAAAAACTCATAAACTTTGATTCTGAGAAAGGCCAGGAATCAGTCCAGAACTACACAGGAGGACCTGGTCAATGACCTGAAGAGAACTAGAGCCACAGTCTCAAAGATTACAGTTAGTAACACACTACGGCGTCATGGATTAAAATCCTGCAGGTCACACAAGGTCCCCCTGCTCACACCAGTACATGTCCAGGCCTGTTTGAAGTTTGCCAGTGACCATCTAGATGATCCAGAGGAGGCATGGGAGAAGGTCATGTGGTCAGATAAGGCAAAAATAGAACTTTTTGGTATCAAATCCACTGGCCATGTTTGGAGGAAGAAGAAGAATGAGTACAACCCCAAGAACACTGTCCCAACCATAAATCATGGGGGTGGAAACATCATACTTTGGGAGTGCATTTCTGCAAAGGGGACCGGACGACTGCACCATATTGAAGGGAGGATGGATGGGGCCATGTATCTTGACATTTTGACCAACAATCTCCTTTCCTCAGTAAGAGCATTGAAAATGGGTCATGGCTGGGTCTTCCAACAATCACCCAAAACACAGAGCCAGGGCCACTAAGGAGCTGCTCCGTAAGAAGCATTTCAAGGTCTTGGAGTGGCCTAGCCAGTCTCCAGACCTGAACCCAATCGAAAACTTTTGGAGGGAGCGGAAACTCAATGTAGCCCAGCAACAGCCCCGAAACCTGAAAGATCTAGAGAAGATCTATATGGAGGAGTGGGCCAAAATCCCTTCTGCACTGTGTGCAAACTTGGTCAAGAACTACAGGAAACGTCTGACCTCTGTAACTGCAAACAAAGGTTTCTGTACCAAATACTAAGTTCTGTTTTTCTATTGTATCAAATACTTATTTCATGTAATAAAATGCTAATTAATTATTTAAAAAATCATACAATGTGATTTTCTGGATTTCTTTTTTTACATTCTGTCTCTCACAGTTGAAGTGTACCTATGATAAAAATTACAGACCTCTCCATTCTTTGTAGGTGGGAAAACTTGCAAAATCACCAGTGTATCAAATACTTATTTTCCTCACTGTATGTTCATCCTATCTACCCTGATACCATCCCTCCAGGACCTTTAAATCTTGGTGGAATCGTTCACCTTGCTCATCACTGACTGCACCAAGATTTTCTGAGAAGTTAGCAAGATGGCGATGCAGAAAATGCACCTTGATGCTTATGTTGCAACCATGCGTTTTGTAGCTCTCTAGGAGTTTCTGGACAGTTTCGGTGATAATTAGAGATGAGCGAACGTGCTCCTAACGAGCACTGTACCGCTCAGCTCCCCTGCGCTCGCATGGGCGCAGGCAGCCGCTTCCGTCCTCCTCACCCGACGGAAGCGACTGCCTGCGCCCATGCAAGCGCAGGGGAGCCGAGCGGTACAGTGCTCGTTACGAGCACGTTCGCTCATCTCTAGTGATAATGTTTTACTCTGGACAGTTGGCATCCCTGACGGTGCAGAGCTGTGTGCATAATGTATTCCTCCCACACATGATCACATGGTCTTGACATCACAGCTGTACAGTTTAGAGTGTGACTTCTCCCACACATAGTCACATGGTCATGACATCATGAAAGGTCCTTTACCTCCTACAGCCACACAACCTGGAGCCTGACTCCTCCCACTCATGGTCACATGGTCATGACATCATCACAGGTCCTTCCCCCGGCAGCACAGTCTGTAGCCTAACTCCTCCCACACATGATCATGACATCATGAAAGGTCCTTTAGCCCACTAGTCTCCCCCCTCCCCTATACATGTAGAGTCCAGCAGTATCGGTGGAGGTATGTGTACTGTCACTGCCATTGTCTGTCAGGATTACTGGGGAGGGGGATACGAGGCAGCAGATGTTAATTATACCGATTGCATTAGGGAATTTATTTTTTTTTTTTGCATAATAATAGAAAGTAACAGCAATTCCTCCATTGGGGGAGATTTATCAAACTGGTATAAAGGAAAATTGATTTAGCTGCCAATAGCAACCAATCAGATCCCACCTTTAATCTTTCAAAGGAGCTGTCAAAAATGATAGGGGGATTGTGATTGGTTGCAAAGGGCAACTAAACCAGTTTTCCTTTCCACCACTTTGATAAATCTCCCCGGTTGTGTATTAGGTTTAGTTTTTACGGTGCTTTGTGTCCAGTATAAATAATGGGGGTCATTTAACAAACTGGTGTAAAGTATAACAGGCTTAGCTGCCCTTACCAACCAATCAGATTCCATCTTTCATTTTCCAAAGGAGCTGTCAAAAATGAAAGGTGAAATCTGATTGGTTGCTATGAGCAGCTAAGCCAGTTCTACTTTACACCATCTTGACCCCCAATGTGTTTCTCTATTCTGCGGTTAAGATTACACTGACACCTCATTTATTTAGTTTTATGATCTATTTTACTGCTTTTACTCAGTAATATCACTTTTTTAAACAAAACTAATTTTTTTGTAATTTATATTTTAGGAGCCTTCATTTTTTTCTTTTCTCAGTGTGGGGGGGTTGGAGTATTTTTTGTGACTTGACTTTTTGAACACCTTTCATTCCATATTTTGGAAGTGAGCGAATTTAATGAAATTTGTTTCAGGTTCTATTAAGTCTGCGCCCTGATTACCCTGAAAAGTCATGTATGATGCTCTGGGGTCACCTAGGACTGTAACGTCAAGACCACATTAGTGATGTGACAAGAACATGTGTGGCCGGTGGTCACAGCCTGTTCAGTGTTTTTTCATGCTTTTTATCTCATTCGTCTCCACTTCCTCCTACAGGCGACACCGTCCATGCAGGTTCCCAACAGCCTCAGTGAGCGAGATGTGGAAGCTGTTCCTCTTCCGCAATCCCTTGTATCAGCGAGAGCATTTGCTCTGATATAAATATTGGGGGAGTGACTTTGTTGATGCCACTATTATCTCTACTTACAAATCTAGTGGTCTCTTCCAAGGGCCTGACCAGGCGCTACGCGTCCCTGCTGATCTGCCACTGCCTGAGCTCAGAATAACACATGGTCCCTGCTGTGGTCTGGTATATGATGTAATCGCTGCTCATACAGGCGCCCTAGCATATGCAAGGTGAAATTCTAGCAAGTTGGAACGTCACAGATCATTCTGTCACTGCAAGTCCAGGAGGGCAATCTTGTCTACATATGAGTGGCTGATATGCACACACACATGGACATGGTCAGCACCTTCTCAAAGCCACAATCTGTTGCACCACCAAACCACAAGCGTTGTGCAGGGAGTCTGTGTTATATCTCCTAAGCGCAGCGTATCCATGATAATCCTGCTGTTGTCACTGACTACACTAACCAGTTAGCGGGGAGACATCTGGAGGGATATTTGCTGCTTGATGCATAACAGTAACTGATCTGCTATTTGGCCTCACTAACCCAGGTCCGTTTTATGGCTCTCAGACCCTGAGGATAAGGCCAGTCTAGGACTGCAGACATCTTCTCTGAGTATGTCTGTATACTGTGGTCTGAGATCTGATAGCCCATAAAAGATGAGAGCTTGTTCTCCCGCAGACGACATAAAACAACATGAACATGCTTCCAGTGTGAGGTCAGTAATTCAACAATGTAACTAAGATAACCACCACATATACCCAGAGTACATCACAGGAGATGTTGATAGACATTGGGGGCGTTCCTGAAGCCAAAATACATGATGAGGTACTCGAAATGACGGGTGTTAAAGGTGGTCTTCCACTCCTTACCCTTTCAAATAAGGATCAGGTTATAGGCATCCTGGAGAACCAAAATAGTGAAGATCTTTGCCCCATGGATCCTGTTAAAAAGTTCGGAGATCAAAGGCAAAGAGTATTTGTTTTTCGTGGTTATCATATTACTACCACAGTAATCAATGCAAGGCCCGAAGGGTTACTACTTTCTTTCTTTTTTTTTTCTTTTTTTATTTTCTTTTAACAAAGAAAAAGCTTTGCCACATCCAGGGAGGAAGACTTACAGATGAACCCACTCCGAGGCTTCTCCTTAATGTAGTCTGACAAGGTTTGAGTCTCCGTCAGCAGGTGCACACAGCCATGTGGGGGAGTGATTCCAGGCAAAAGATCAGTGGGACAGTCGTTTGGCTGATGAGTGGCATCCTTTTGTCAACCACGTCTGTATAGCTAGCACAGGAGGAAGACCCTGTAAACTTTGTGGAACCTATGGCCTTTCACAAGTTGTTGAATACTCTCCCTGAATCCCAGATCAGTACATGTGTTCACCACTAGGGCCTCATTGTTCCCAGTTATCCTGGTGGAGATTCAATAAGGAAGATTCTGCTGGGTGGTCCGGCCAGGCTCCTCAGAGACATTAAAGAAGGTCAACAAGAAATTACGTAGATTATAGGATATGGGGTCTCCCTGTTCCCAGAACGGTGTGGCCTAGGCTAAAGCATCTCTAGACGGGAGGGACATCAGGAAAGTGATCTTGGCATGGTCAGTAGGAGAGCTTGTAATTGAAAGTGGATGTTGCACTGCTTTAGGAATCCATGAACAGTCTATGCGGTGGTAGTGGTACATGCAGTCCGGAAGCCCCAGAGGAGGTGGTGCTACTGGTGACTGCATTTATTAGTTAACTTCTTAAACATGGGGAAATAAGCCAAAATCAGGACAGGCAGCATTCTGGTAAACTAGAAAACAGTCCAAAGGTGAGGGCAAGCAGCACAGAGTCAATGTCAAGGAACAGGCATAGGGGCGCCGGAGCTCACTGCGAGGTTGAGCGGACGTGTTTCAGCTAGGCTCTGGTGGCTTTCTTCACTTGAGCCCCAATCCACTGTCATCTGTGGCATTTGACCATCAGGAGAAACCCTTAATAGCGGGGATCTTGCCTTTGGGGCTTGGTTTGGAGCTGCTTAGAGCCTTTTTGGCCCATCCAACTTACTTGGGCCTACAGTGTGGGGAAAGCCTCAGCCTCCTGCACCTGGTGGTTGGTGTTGGGGAGACCATGCGGTGCTCTGACGCTCCATGTACCTGCCCAGCTGCTTGCCTTGCACTGCCGTGATGGAGGACTGTGGAGGAGGGAGAGCAAGGGCCTTTGTTGATGCCGTGGCCGGCCTGCACACTCAGCAGTGCCACCATCTTGGACAGCACTTCAGGATCTTCTAGGAGCAAGCCGCCTGTGATGAAAGAGAGCAGCTCTGGCAAGGACCCTCTGATACTGCTGCTGACCTGGACACCTGGACTACCACTTCAGAGGGGATAGGTGTTCTTTTACCAGCAGGGCAGGGGACAGCAGAGACTTTCACATTATTAAAACCCATCTTCCTGCACCCCATTGTTTCTAGTCAGCATCCCTGCTGGTCTGCTCCGGTCCTCACCATTTCCTCGAGGTGTCTATTGACCCCCCCACCCCCAGATTCTTTCTCTTGCGGTAATAGGGGCTGAAGGGGTTCCTTAAGATTCCCACCCTCAAGAGGAGTACCCCCCTGCCCTAACAACTCACGTACCTCAGCTGAAAACTAGTGTACTCTGGCAGTTTGGTACAGGCCAACTCCAATAACAGATTGTTTGGACCGCAATATGACAAATCCCACCATCACTACATAACTGATATAACATGGTCAACACTGTTTTTTTAAGCCTTGAATCTCCTCTTCTTAGCCAAGAGACGGCAACCTAGACCGTGTTGTCAAAAAGAATACACAATCCTCCAGCATTTCTATCCAGCAACCATCTCCATTACCTTAAAAGATGTTGCATCCCAAAACTAGCACCACAGGTTTCCCCAACAGATGGGCATGATTCCACATCTGCACCGGACCTTCCGTTTTCCCGCTCTTTTCTCAGACAAGCATTGACAAAAGCTTAGGCACTGGTAGAACTCCAAGACCTTAAAGCAGGAGTTGGAAATAGAGTGGAATCCCTGGAGACCACCCAACCTCAAATTTTCTCTTACACTGAAGCTTCTACAACCTTATTCCAGAAATCAGTTCAATCCTATCTTACCGATATAGCTTACTGGTTGGAGAACCAAGACAACAGGGGACGGAGAAACAATTTACGCATTAGAGGTCTGTCTGAGACATTCCTTCTAGAGACCTAGAGACCCGCTCCTGAATTGTTATTACATGGGGAATGCATGAAGCTATTAAAACAGACATGTCAGTAGAAGGGAGAGGTCCTCTTTAAGTACCTGAATTTCACATATATTTGATATGTATATCTTGTTCTCAGACCCTTGATCTGGAGATTGACATATACGCTGCATGCCTTAACCCCTTAAAGCCTCATTCACACCTCCATGTCCGTGCTTAAATCCGTGAGCAGGTGGTTAGTGAGTCATCCGTGAAGCTGTGCATGAAGGATCCGTGTTGGGTCCACGGGTACGGGTTGCATCTGTCTTTCACTGACACTGAATAGCTGAAAAATAATTTTCAAAGCATCTCTTCTTAATGATCCGTGAAACATGGATGCAACACAGATGACATCTGTGAGGGATCCGTGGTTTTCATGGACTCACTGACTATAATGGGCGTGCGGGATCTGGGAACACGGATCAAGATAGGACATGCATCCGTGCTAAAATAATGGACCCAACAAACTGTGCTAAAACACTGATGTCTGAACACACACATTGAAATGAATGGGGACGTGTGCTGTCCGTGGAGAACACGTAAAGAACACGGCCGTGAAACACTGACGTGTGAATGAGGCTTAACTGTTTTCCCAGAGTGGAGCTCCTGCAGTGTGAAAAGTAGCTAACTAGAGGGGGGAGGGCTGTTTAGATGCTGCTATCTCCTGAATGGTAGCAGCTAGAAACATGCAACTGATCTTGTTTGAAAGCAGACATTCCAAGCTTTTAGACAATACAGCAGTAGCAGCAATAGACAGCAATATGTCAATATGTTCAGGACAGAGAAAGATATCACTGATAAAAATCGGGATGCTGTGAATGCAGCTGAAAATGAAATTAAGAAAAGGTTTTACTGGCGATTATTCCCGACTTGATTTCTAACAGGGATTTCTCATCTGTTGCTTGGAATTTAGCTATTTTGGTCTTGTATGAAAGACTGCCAGCTTTCAAACAAGGCCAATTGCATGTTTCTAGCTGCTACCATTCAGGAGATATCACCATCTAAAGCAGCCCTCCCCCCTCCAGCTAGCTACTTTTCACACTGCCTGAGCTGGACTCTGGCAAAACAGTTAGGTGGTTAAAAGCGTTTTCTGAGATTTTTATACTGATGACCTATCCGAAGGATCTGATTGGTGGGGGTCCAACACCCGAGACCCCTGCCGATTAGTTGTTTTGAGAAGGCAGCGGTGCTCCTGTGATAGGTCATCAGTAAAAAAAAAATCTCGGAAAACCCCTTTAAGTGTTGGCTTTGTTGCTCGCGTCGTCATTTATATTGCTTACGTCATTGTTTTGTGATCTTGCCTTCCTTCACCAGGTTCTCCTATGTTACTAGGGGCTAGAGGTGTTGTTGTCACGTACCGTGTGGTTATCGTGACACGTGTTCAATGTTGCTCATGTTTGTGCCCTGGTATTCCGGATTTGGTTGTATGCTGGTTGCCAGGGGCAACGTGTAAATTGGTGGTGTCTCGGTTGTTCTCCGAGACACGGCTTCCATGTTGCTCATGTTTGTGTCCTGGCATTCTGGCTGCGGTAGTAGGCCGTGGTTGCCAGGGGCAACGTGTAGTTTTGGTTGCTGGTATGTTCCCTGATTGCATACTTCCCTCCTTCCCTGTCTGGTTCTCATGGGGTTAACATATTGACCTGGGTGTGGTCACTCGGTGCTTTTATTCTGTTGTTGCTAGCCTTGTGGGTTTAGTTGTGCTCCAGCCTCCGTTGGTGCTGGAGCTATGCACCTTTCCTGGGATTCCATCTGCCCAGTCCTTGTGGCCACTTAATATGTCATCGAGGTCTTCCCATCCCCTTCCCTTATCCTGGTTATGTGGTGTGTGGTTTATGTACGGGTGGGTGTTTGGTCTATGACTGCCATGCGTCTTCTGACATGGAGTCCAGACATTTCCTGTATGTATGTGCCTTCGGTGAGAGGGCTCCAGGGTTCCCCGGAGGGGGAACAGCGATACTGTGAGTTGTTGTTGGTGAGCTGGTTCCTGGGTTTGTTGTGTGTACTGAGTCCTGTTAGGTGTTCGGGTTCCAGTACATGTGCCTGGGCTGCAGTCTTTGGTGTATGGACTGCTGGTGCTTCTATCAGCAGGTAAGTTGCCAGGTGCACCGGGACCATCCTGGAGGTGCAGTCAGTGAGTTCTGGATAAGTGCATCCCTACCATCTGGGGCTCTGTGAAGAACGGGGCTCACTGGGTTTCTGCCCTCTGGGTTTGGTTCCTGGTATTTCCGGTGCACTTGGTTCAGTGGTATTCCTTGCCACTGGCTTCTTACCTGCTAATCGGTCTTCATCTCACTGTAGTGTATCGGTGTATGCTCGGTGTGGAGTTTCCCCTCCCACACCACAGCGTGACAGTATGACATATTTGGCCACTTTGCGTGTTTTCCCTTTTCCCTGTTATGCCTTTACCTTCGGTGAGAGGGTGTCTGCATGTTGCGCCTGCTGTTTTTTGGTGTACATGCTTGTCCTCCGGAGGGAGGGTGAAAGGGGTGGATCTGTTTAAGTTCGGGTCACGGTGACCGTGGTTGTTTGTTGGCTGGCTGCCTTTGACCTAGGTGGGGTTGGGGTTTGCTGGCGGCAGCTTTCTGTTACTTGTGTGACCTGTGTCCTGTGTCTGATTCTCCCCTCATCCATGTCTCAGTTCACCTGTTATTGGTGCTGTGTTTGCTGGCGGCATTCACTCGGTTTACTGGCTTAGGTGTTGCTGGTTCGGTGATGTTTGCTGGCTGCGGCCTGGTGTGTGTGAATGGGCACTGAGTGTGGATGTCTGTTCGGTTCTGGCACTTTTTGTGTTTGGTGTGAATCGACATTTTTTGTTTGTTAGGTGGTTTGTGTTCCACTTTGCTTCCCCTTGAAAATTTGGGAGAGGGGGAGTAAAGGGGGAGGTAGTGTCACGTACCGTGTGGTTATCGTGACACGTGTTCAATGTTGCTCATGTTTGTGCCCTGGTATTCCGGATTTGGTTGTATGCTGGTTGCCAGGGGCAACCTGTAAATTGGTGGTGTCTCGGTTGTTCTCCGTGACACGGCTTCCATGTTGCTCATGTTTGTGTCCTGGTATTCTGGCTGCGGTAGTAGGCCGTGGTTGCCAGGGGCAACGTGTAGTTTTGGTTGCTGGTATGTTCCCTGATTGCATACTTCCCTCCTTCCCTGTCTGGTTCTCATGGGGTTAACATATTGACCTGGGTGTGGTCACTAGGTGCTTTTATTCTGTTGTTGCTAGCCTGGTGGGTGGGTTGTGCTCCAGCCTCCGTTGGTGCTGGAGCTATGCACCTTTCCTGGGATTCCATCTGCCCAGTCCTTGTGGCCACTTAATATGTCATCGAGGTCTTCCCGAGGTCCTCTCATCCCCTTCCCTTATTCCTGTTATGTGGTTTATGTACGGGTGGGTGTTTGGTCTGTGACTGCCATGCGTCTTCTGACATGGAGTCCAGACATTCCCTGTATGTATGTGCCTTCGGTGAGAGGGCTCCAGGGTTCCCCGGAGGGGGAACAGCGATACTGTGAGTTGTTGCCGGTGAGCTGGTTCCTGGGTTTGTTGTGTGTACTGAGTCCTGTTAGGTGTTCGGGTTCCAGTACATGTGCCTGGGCTGCAGTCTTTGGTGTATGGACTGCTGGTGCTTCTATCAGCAGGTAAGTTGCCAGGTGCACCGGGACCATCCTGGAGGTGCAGTCAGTGAGTTCTGGATAAGTGCATCCCTACCATCTGGGGCTCTGTGAAGAACGGGGCTCACTGGGTTTCTGCCCTCTGGATTTGGTTTCTGGTATTTCCGGTGCACTTTGTTCAGTGGTTTTCCTTGCCACTGGCTTCTTACCTGCTAATTGGTCTTCATCTCACTGTAGTGTATCGGTGTATGCTCGGTGTGGAGTTTCCCCTCCCACACCGTAGCGTGACAGTTGTACTCTGTTTTTGTTGATGTTAGAGCTATAGATATGCCCTGGAGGGTTTGTTTACACCCCTTCCCCTTTATCATGAGGGGGCGCCCCGTCCCCAGTCAGGGTCTATGTTCTAACCCGGGGGTTTGGTACTTCATTGTTTGTATTTAATTTTGTTTTGCCTGCAGTCACTTCTCTATAGATTGATAGCATCTCTGTCCATTTCTCTTACTTTTTAACTATGGGTTCAGTTAAAGTAGTCTCATTTAATGTCCGAGGCCTTAACATTCCTCAGAAATGAAAGAATCACAATACAACCTGACGTTACTCTTTCGTATATTTTACACTTTTTTCATGACGTTGGGGTAGTGTCTAATTGTAAAAGGAATCTTACTAAGTTTAATATTCTCAATATATCTGTCCCCGCTGCCCACATTAGGAGATTCAAACTACCCACATCCTTTCTCTGGCCTTAAAGGCTATGTATACCTTTGGAGTCATTTTTTATGATTGCATTTAACTTATTTTTGGCTAAAAATCATATTTTAAATTGGTCTTTATTAAAAATATTGAGCTGTTCAGTCACAAAGGGTTAACTGTTAACTGTCTAGCTGGGTGACTGGTACTTTCACTTTCACTTTGTGCCGGTCATCTAATTACCCTTATCTGTAAACTACTAAGAGGTCATAAACACTTATTTAAGCCACATTCTTATCAGTAAGGTAAGGATTGAGCTGTAATGAGTGTTTATAAGGTCAGAGAGAAGAGATAAGCTGCCCGTCTACTCCTCAGATGACGGAATTGAGAAAAAATCCATAGGCAGCTAGTACAGCTTGTCAGCTCTTTTCACTGGCTAGGGCAGCACTAAAGCCTGCCCATTAGAACCATTGACGTCAAAGAACACACTGCTGGGCGGAAGCCTCGGCCCGGCAGTGTGTATTATGTAAACAAAAGAGCCCTTAATCTGCGTGATCCAGCACAGGGCAAGGGAGGGCATCGGAGCATGAGATGCTCCGATGCTAACATCAGGCAGGCTGCCTGGGTGAAATTAAGGGTATGTACAAACCCGTTAAGACTTTGCAAACTTCTGTCTCTGCTACACAATTGATCAGCAACATTACAAAGGGGTCCATCACTGTTGTTCGAGAATGGGAGGCCGAGTCAGGATGTTTCGGCATTTTATCCCCAATAATGCCGTTAGGTGTCTTTGTGTTGCTACGTGCCATAATGAGTTGACCTTTCCCTGGGTGAAACTAATGTGCACCTCATTATCTCAACTAATAAACCTCTCAGCTACATTTGACTTGCCTTCGCCTTACCGCAGAGGAGAATAGCACCCACATGTCTTTCGTATACTCGCTCAACCTCCGTTCAGTTGGATGCTCCTTTTTGAGGTCCTCGCCTCTCAGGACATGTAATTGGTTGGAGGAACGCTCTACCTCCTCGCTGCCCCACGCGAATTCCATTTCCAATGTTCACAATAATCTGCTCCACACTCAGCAACCCCTAAACCTTACTATGTGCGAGAGTGGGAGGATGAACTTGGATGTACTTTCTCTGACTTGGAGGTTCGAACCATGTGTAAGAGCTCCCATGTATTGCAGTTCAGGAGAACTTATTTAAACTATTCTCTAGGTATAGAACTCCAGCTTTCCTAACACCTACCCATTGGATAATTGCTGGAGATGTGTTTTTTCAGGTATCAAAGCTACTAATGCCACTACATTGGAGGTCTTCTATTCCCCCATATGGTTGCTCAGTGGAGGGGGAACAGAGAAACCTTATCGCTTTTGTAAATGTGTAGAATATTTATTGTGAATGTTGTCAAGTTCTATTAAATTCAACACAAAATATCACTTTTATTGACTGTTGCAGTCTTGGAATTTTTAAACCCCCTGGGATTTTGAAGGATTTTCCATTGTCTCATCTTCTCTCCATTCAGGTTCCTACAATATAGGATCCGCTCAGTGGAGATCTTCTATATAAGATCCTTCTCCTGATTGACCCATCAAGGATGGATAGAGACAGGGACAAGATGGCGGAGAGTATAATAAATCTCACCCTAGAGATCCTCTTCCGGCTTACTGGAGAGGTGAGAGATTCTGATGATGTCACATTACATCATCTTATCTATGTTACTAACAGATGGACATGACTGGAGAGGTGAGGGACTCTGGAGATGTATGGAGTGATATTTATTACTGTGTCTCTCCATAACCAGGACTACACAGTAGTGAAGAAGACCTCTAGTGAGCGCTGTCAGGACCCTGTGTCTGAAGGATGGGGAAGAACCCTGAGCCCAATCACAGGGCCTCCACCTCACCCCCTGATACATGAGGAAATCAATATAGAGAAGATCCTAGAACTCACCAACAAGATGATTGAGCTGCTGACTGGAGAGGTGACACTGCTGGGAATGCTGGGACATTATACAGGAACGCTATGAAGGGATCTGGATGATGACTGTATCATTGTGTTGTCAGGTTCCTATAAGGTGTCAGGATGTCACCATCTATTTCTCCATGGAGGAGTGGGAGTATTTAGAAGGACACAAAGATCTGTACAAGGACATCATGATGGAGGATCACCGGCCCCTCACATCACCAGGTAATAGACATGACTAAGTCCACACATCCTCTCATTATTTGTACACTGATGAGCAAAAGGGTAACAATTAGAAATGTCTCAGATAAGATTCGATTTGGTCCAAGTTGCACTAAAAAATGTTCGTGTTCTACAAACATTCCCGCGAATACGTACGCATGAGTGTATAAAGTGCATACGAAACTTTAGCGTATTATTGTCTGGGCCCACACAAATAACAAACATAAAGTAAAAGTACACTACTTAACTGAATATGTACGCATTAGCGTACAAATTATACGATGTGTACGTAGTGTTAGTGTACAAAGATTTAAGAAGATTCTTCCGAAACAAATCTGAAATGTTTCGGATTCGCTTCGGTGTAGGAAAAAACAAAGATTCGTAACGATTCTAGTAAGTGGTGAATAGATTCGCTCATCTCTAGTAACAATGTTTTGATCTTTTGACTTTCAGGCTCCATATCTCACCATCCACTACAGCTTTGAATGTGAGACTACCATCATTTTATAGACAATCATCCTTGTTATCCCATAAATTGGACTTGCGACTATTTAGCATGTGATTAGTTATTCAGATTCTTATTATGTAGCTGCAATGTTACTGTTTTACTCCAAAAATGATACATTTTAATTTTTATTATTCTGTTAGTAGTTTGTAAATCCACTTTTATCTTTCAGCACGGCCTGAATCCTTCTGGGCATGTTCTCGATCAAATTCAAGCATGTCTCGACCGAAATCTGTTTCCAGGTCTCTTCTACATGTTCCCAATGTTGGTACATACTGGCCGACTCACTTGGGTATGAATACAGCTTTTTTCTTCAACTCTACCTCGATTGGGTTGAGATCTGGGGACTGTGGGGAACAATCAAGCAGCTCTACTTTATTGTCATTGAACCATTTCTTTACCAATCTCGGCGTATGCTTCTGGAACACTATGTCATCCTTTCTTACCCATAGTACTCGAGTGTATGAAGTAACTTGTCTTGTTGGATATTCTCATATAGCTCAGCATTTACACCACTGTCGATCTGGGTAGTCAAAAGTTCAAAACATTGTTACCCTTTTGCTCATCAGTGATTGTAAGGAATGAATTCAGTCACTGGATGTGTTTCCTACAGTTAAGGAAGAGAGAAGAACACCGGAGAGATGTCCCAGTCCTCTTCTTCCACAGGATGGTTCAGAAG
Source organism: Rhinella marina (assembly GCA_900303285.1). Lineage (NCBI taxonomy): Eukaryota > Metazoa > Chordata > Amphibia > Anura > Bufonidae > Rhinella > Rhinella marina. The sequence continues at coordinate 112,981 of ONZH01025570.1, forward strand.
AACATCACAATCTCCCACAGGATGATCAGGTAGATGGAGATAAGGTCTCATGAAATGTCCCCTATGATGTGTAGAAGGCTGTGAAGATCTTGTGTTCAGTCTTGTTTTATCCACCAGTATTATATGTTTTATCCTTGTATAATGAGAAAGGTAGAGATGGCAGGATTACAGCTGACATACCGTATGAAAAGTTTAGATTGCTGGGGATCTGCAACCTCCACTGATCTTTTAGAACAAAAGGAGGGGAGAAGCGTGTTTATAGCGTGATCTCTCTCCTCACTGCACAAGATGAGCTTCATAGAAGTCTACTGACTTGTCTCAATTCTGTCTTCTGTAATGAGGAGGGAGATCTGCACACTTCTCTCTCATTGCTGTAGGGAGTAGTGAGGGTGTCAGCGGCCAGACCCTCATCGATCTAAACTTTTGATATGTCTCTACAAAATATAAATATTTGTAAAAAGTTAGTGATTCTTTATAGAGACGCTGTCACCCGGATCAGCCCGTATTAAACCAGACATACTGGCTGGTAAGGCTCATCATGCTAATTAAAACAATATCTTTCTGTCGTCTGTATGCTAAACAGCCACAGAGACTTCAGCATTTTTATTCATATGCACATGAGCAAGTTGGAGCACCAGGAGGCGGGGGTGAACCTTTTGGGCACTGCATTGTAACACCCCCTGTGCTTGGCACACTTCCCCCTCCACTTGATTGACAGGCTAGACAGCATGCAGAGGGCAGAGCTGTGTCCTAGCACCTACATACCATATACTCTATGTACTATAGCTTTATCATACTGAGATCTGCTCAGGAAGCTAATATAAATATTTCTGCTTTATTCACAAGCCCAATATATGATTAAGACACCAGTAATCTTATAAGCATAGAAAAAACATTATCTTTATCTGGGAAGACTATAGCTGAGTGGTAAGTGCTCAGTCTTGTACAGTCATGGCCAAAAGTTTTGAGAATGACACAAATATTATATTTTCACATGATCTGCTGCCCTCTGGTTTTTCTGTGTGTTTGTCAGATGTTTTTATCACATACAGAAATATAATTGCAATCATATTATGAGTAACAAAAGCTTATATTGACAGTTAGAATGAGTTAATGCAGCAAGTCAATATTTGCAGTGTTGACCCTTCTTCTTCAGGACCTCTGCAATTCTCCCTGGCATGCTCTCAATCAACTTCTGGACCAAATCCTGACTGATAGCAGTCCATTCTTGCACAATCAATGCTTGCATTTTGTCAGAATTTGTAGGTTTTTGTTTGTCCACCCGTCTCTTGATGATTGACCACAAGTTCTCAATGGGATTAAGATCTGGGGAATTTCCAGGCCATGGACCCAAAATCTCTGTTTTGTTCCCTGAGCCATTTAGTTATCACCTTTGCTTTATGGCAAGGTGCTCCATCATGCTGGAAAAGGCATTGTTGATTGCCAAACTGCTCTTGGACGGTTGGGAGAAGTTGCTCTCGGAGGACATTCTGGTACCATTCTTTATTCATGGCTGTGTTTTTAGGCAAGACTGTGAGAGAGCCGATTCCCTTGGCTGAGAAGCAACCCCACACATGAATGGTTTCAGGATGCTTTACAGTTGGCATGAGACAAGACTGGTGGTAGCGCTCACCTCGTCTTCTCCGAATAAGCTGTTTTCCAGATGTGCCAAACAATCGAAAAGAGGATTCATCAGAGAAAATGACTTTACCGCAGTCCTCAGCAGTCCACTCCCTGTACCTTTTGCAGAATATCAGTCTGTCCCTGATGTTTTTTCTGGAGAGAAGTGGCTTCTTTGCTGCCCTCCTTGAGACCAGGCCTTGCTCCAAGAGTCTTCGCCTCACAGTGCGTGCAGATGCACTCACACCTGCCTGCTGCCATTCCTGAGCAAGCTCTGCACTGCTGGTAGCCCGATCCCGCAGCTGAAACACTTTTAAGAGACGGTCCTGGCGCTTGCTGGTCTTTCTTGGGCGCCCTGGAGCCTTTTTGGCAACAATGGAACCTCTCTCCTTGAAGTTCTTGATGATGTGATAGATTGTTGACTGAGGTGCAATCTTTCTAGCTGCGATACTCTTCCCTGTTAGGCCATTTTTGTGCAGTGCAATGATGACTGCACGTGTTTCTTTAGAGATAACCATGGTTAACAGAAGAGAAACAATGATGCCAAGCACAAGCCTCCTTTTAAAGTGTCCAGTGGTGTCATTCTTACTTAATCATGACAGATTGATCTCCAGCCCTGTCCTCATCAACACCCACACCTGTGTTAATGGAGCAATCACTGAAACGATGTTAGCTGGTCCTTTTAAGGCAGGGCTGTAATGATGTTGAAATGTGTTTTGGGGGATAAAGTTCATTTTCTAGGCAAATATTGACTTTGCAAGTAATTGCTGTTAAGCTGATCACTCTTTATAACATTCTGGAGTATATGCCAATTGCCATTATAAAAACTGAAGCAGTAGACTTTGTAAAAATTAATATTTGTATCATTCTCAAAACTTTTGGCCATGACTGTATGTAAAGATCCCAGATTTGAATCTTGGGTCTTCAGTCTTCAAGATTTTTTCTTCAGCTATTTTTTTTTCTTTCGCATTAACCCATAATAAAAGTCTATATCCTTATCATATTGAAAATGTTTTAGGCTTAAAAAGCTAAAACATTTTACTGGTTTCTTTATAATTATATATTGTGCTTGTGAGCTAGTAATAGGTTTTAGGTTTCTGATAAAAAAAAAAACACAGGGGGTCATTTATTAAACAGAAATACCCCTAAATTAGGCATATTTCTGGTGCAGATTGTGGCACAAAGGTTCTTTGCGTCGCAATCTGCAACTTCTCCCCGCTCACACCTGGTCTAAAAAAGTGTCTGTGGCGAGGAAGGGGGTGGGCCGGCAGGTCCATCTCATTTACCATTTTCTTTGCCTGTTTTAGGCGTAGAAAATGGTCTGAATGTAAGACAGGTCAGAAGCCGTCTTACATTTAAAAGCGGTGGTGGATCCACCGTAGTTATGTAGAGGCCAGCGCCTCTTCATAACTTCGGTGAATCCACCACCAGTGAAAGGCTTTATTAAGACCATCTAAATCACCAATCTTAATAAATGTGTCCCACTATTCTCAATATAGTAAGGACTTTTATCAGTATATATTATTTTAGTATAGGCTTTTATTATGGATTAAATGACAGAGAGAAAAAAAATATATTTTTTTAATGGAAGTCTCTCCTGGGACTTGAATTTAGGATTTTGACATACATGGCTGACCACTTATCACTAAACTATAGGATTAACACATAGAGATGAATGTTTTTTCAATTCTTATACACTACCACGCATTACTGGTGTCTTTATAATCATATATTGTGCCTATTAATAACGCAGTGATGTGTGGTAAAGCTATAGTACATAGTGTATATGATATGTACATGCTAGGACACAGCTCTGTCCTCAGCATGTCTTTCCTATACTTATAAGAAAACACATATTACTAATGTCTATATAATCATATATTGTGCCTGTGAATAAAGCAGTGATATGTAGATTAGCTTTCTGAGCAGATCTCAGTGTGGTGAAGCTATAGTACATAGTGTATGTGATATGCAGATGCTAGGACACAGCTCTATGACACAACTTTGCTCTCAGCATGCTGATGTCTAACCCTGTCAATGAAGTAGAGGAGGAGGGTGCAGAGCACAGGGGGTGTTACAGAGCAGTGCTCAAAGGATTAAGCCCTGCCTCCTGGTGCTCCAACTTGTTCATTTGCATATGAATAAAATGTAGATATCTGGAGCTGTTTATCATACAGACAAAAGAAAAGTATCATTTTAATCAACATGATGAGCCCTACCAGGCTGTATGCTTGGTTTAATAGGGTTGATGCTGGTGACAGAACCTCTATAATGTGACGGATGGAATAGAAAGACTACTCTCCCTGCATTGGAAACTCCTGGTGTGAATAAAGAAGCAATCAAAAGATCACAGGAGACCAGCAGATATTTGGGTCAGATAACTCCTGCTGTCCGGTAATTTTGGTCACTTTTTAGGTCATATAAAACCTTCCACACAACTTCTCCAACCGTCTGATGACTTCTACAACATTTCTTTCACAGATTATGAATCCGGGTGAAGATCTGAACATTATATATGTTACAGAGACAGATGTGAGGGGTGATGAGCAGAGTATAGAGGACATTCCTACAGATAACCGCCCAGGTGAGTAGTGACCACTAAGTAAAGCAGAGAAGATCACAGATTCTACTCCTTCACTGGATACTACAATTTTATGTGACATTTTTAGACTTTGTCTTCTATCAGATTTTTCGCTGTTCTAGTCTCCAAATCCAATTTAACCAACATTTAAATTATGATAAATCAAAAAATGGCAGCACAAGAGCAAAAAAAAATGAAAAAGGAAAGAAAAGGGGGTTCAAGCCCATAGGTCTGGCATCTGTGGATTTTTATATAATACTGTTTGCGCAAGCTCTCACTTTTCACAAGAGTGCAGATCTCATTCCTCCTTTTTTGTCTGCAATGAAGTTCACTTTCTACCTGCAACCACTGTTGGTCAACATGGTGGGCGACAATGGCAGAAGCATTGTGGCTGCACTGCATTTGGTAGAAATAACACATTCCCTGCATGGCGCACATGATGAGTTTAGTGGTGCAATGCTTTTTTTTTAAGTTTTATAGCTTGCAGAAGGTGTTGGTGATGTCCAGGAGAATGTTTCTGTATTTCAGACGTTCTTATGTGGCTAAGAAGGCCCTCCTGTGCTTTCAGTGGCAGATTTCAGACGTTCTTATGTGGCTAAGAAGGCCCTCCTGTGCTTTCACCGCTTGATTTTAGACATTCCAACTCGCTGGAATTGCACCTTGCATATGATGGTGCGTCTTTCGTGCAACATGAGTTTTTAACAATTTTTGGATAAAGCTGAATTTTAATTAAGAAGGTTGCTGGAGGAGATTTACATTTTTCACACTTGGATGTTTCCTTCGAATTGGCCACCAGATTTGTGAGAGACAACAATGGCAACAACTATGTCACTCACCTGATATTTATATTAGAGGAAAGGATGACCCTGATGTAACAAGGACTGATAAAGAAGAAGAAATTCCACATCTTGCTTGCCATATTTTAGCACTTGGAGACCTGTATGAACAAATTCTCACAAAGGAGGAAGTGAAGGAAGAGTTGATGCTGCAGGAGGACAAGAATTTTTTCCAAAGCACAGCTAGAGAACAAGGCTGACACTCGTTATGATAGACATGCTGATGATGACATTGCCTAAAGACATTAGTCATTACCATCGCAGTGGGGGATGGAGGCTGAAAGAAATGGGTCTTCAATAGAGATGAGCGAATCATGCAAAATTTTATTCTCCGAACATTCGCCGAACTTTTCCTAAGATTCGTATATTCGATGAATAGATTAGTTGAATTTGCGTACAAAATATACGTAATTATATGGCTTTTAGCAAACATTCGCACACTAATAACGAACGTTCAGGTAAAAAGGTACGTGACTTCATTGAACACGTACGCATGAGCGTACAAATTGCGTACGAATCCTCAGCGTACTATTGTCTAGAGATTACGTAATATGCACGCACGCACGAGTTCAGAGGCCGCGGCGTGCGCTCCTCAGAGGCAGAGCAAAGTTTTACAAATGGCATCCAGGCGATCATCATCATTTAGCTCTGCAGAGCTGAAATACGTGATCCGGCTGATGGACCGGCAGGATTACGATGGCACACACTGCCACCCGAACCAGCATAAAAAGGAGGTGATCCAGCAGGTGATCCAAGGCTTGTGCCATCGTTTTGACACTGTGCGGACCCCGGGCTAGATCCAGCGGAAATGGTCCAATCTGAAGTTCAAGTGCCCAGAGCGGCTTAATGAGATCGGCGCAGAGATACGGCAGGGTGAGTATTGTGAATACTACAAGTAGAAGCTCCGGCTACAGGTCCTTTGGCACTGCTGCCCTGTGCCACCTTCTCCTTTTTTTTTTAGAGCTCGAGGTCTGGCTGGAACTGGACCCCTTTTGCTTATCCATTCCAGACATTTTTCAATTCACTCTGTGGTCCTGCAGCTGGTCTTTGTCTCTCCCTGTCTCTCTCTCCTTGTCTATCCCCCTGTCTCTGTCTCCATATCTCTCTCCCTGCCTGATTAATTACTAGCCCTGCACTGGCCCTGCAGTATCCCTGATGTGTAATATGGATTCCCAGAACAATTACACCCCAATTTTCACAAAACAGGTCTCAGAGTCTCAGAACTTCACACACAGTGCTTCTGCTCATCTCAGCAGTCGCAGCAGAAGTGATTTGTCACTGGCTTACCGAGCCTGAGCCAATCAGAGCAAGCCCTGCCCACTAGGTCAGGTGACCGCTTTCCTCCCGGGCTTTTGCGCACGATAAACGAACTAACAGTAAAAGTTTGCTAATTAATTGAATTCGTACGCAACAGCGTGTAGAGTAACTTATATGTAGCAATAGCGTATAATTTATAGTAGAACTACGTAGCGAATGTGTACAAAGCTGATGCGAATCACCTAATATTTGGATTTGCTTCGCAGCTGAAAATTTCCAAGATTCTCCAGTCTTCAAGCATGCTGGTGAACATAGCAGGCTGCATGCTTGGTTGCTTAACTGCTAAGAAGCACACAGCATGAAGGAAAGTGAAGACCACTGGATTGCCTTGCTTTTAGCCACTTGCTAACAATAAAAAAATGGGAGAATGTTTTACTGATATCTGCGCGTCTGACTAGGAAGCCTCTCTGCGAGTTGAATCACCAACCTCCTGCACTCTCTGCTGTGGGGACCACTATAATCAGGGGCGTAGCTAAAGGCTCATGGGCCCTGGTGCAAGAGTTCAGCTTGGGGCCCCCCTTCCCTCAGTGCTTTGTGTGTCTTCTTATGCGGCACAAGGGTCTTTGGGCCCCCAAAGCAGTCGCTACCGGGCTCCTGGGCTACGCCCCTGACTATAATATGTAGTAGTAGCTGCATCAGCAACAGCCAATTCAGATTGCTGAACATTATGGAACTGTTTTTTAAGTGCTGTGCCAACCTGACGAACATCACGAAAAGGATAAGCATCGCCTGAGCAACCAGGATCAGTCATACCTAGACTTTGCCCTTTCCTCTGCACATAGCATGTTCCCTGACCCCATGGACTGAGGAGGCAGATTGGAAGAGTGACTGGAACTGGCCCAGTTTGCTATCTGTGTACTGTCTTATCCAGCCTCCAGTGTACTATCAGGGGGGTATTTAGGGCAACAGGTGGCATTGTCACACCAAAGCGGACAAAAGTGTGCTGCGCAAGTGTAGAAAATATTATAATTGTCTAAATTAATCAGGCACGTGGATCAAATGAGGATTTTCGCACACCTCCGATTGATGCCAATAAATAGATCTGCCTTTGCTTACAGTGACTGTTTATTGCCGGTCCAATGATGCCACTGCTGCTGTCTGCCTGTCATACTGTATTGCTGCTGCCACAGCTACTACTTTCCTGTCTGCCACTACTACTACCCCTACACAGCCACATATCTACTGCCCTGTCTGTTAGGTTCCACACTGTACTGCTGCTGCTCCCGAAAAAGGAACCAATTTTTCAGCACAAGCAACTGCTTTCCCAGATATCACTGTGTGTATATAAACATGGTCAGCCATCTGCTCCCAATAATGGAAAACATTTGGAACATTTTTTCGTTTTAAAAAACATTACAAATCTAATGGAGCAGTGTGTTTATTGTCCACCATGTGTTTAGGTACATATGTCACTGTCACTCTGACATTACTAATGCTGTCTTTATGTTAAGGAGCTTGAAGGAGGAGAGAGAAAAACATCTAAAATAACTTGAAAAAGAGAAAAAAAGACAAGATAAAAAAATGTGGATCCTAGGAGACCTCTAGAGTTATACACACATTTTCAAGATAATTGGAACACTTTTGATTCTGATGGAATTTTTTAATTTTACCGTATTTTTCGCCCCATAAGACGCACTTTTTTCCCCAAATAAACGTGCGTCTTATGGGGTGAATATAGGGGAAAAAAACATGTTTTAGTGCTTTGCCGCAGGACATCTTGTACTACCTGGCTGCTGCGGGTGCTGTGAAGAAGGGGCCGATTGCCGCTGATGGTTCTGTGCGGCAGGGAACGGCCACCACTGCAGATGGTGGGGGAGGCAGCAAATCGGCCGCTGCAGTTAGTGGAAGGCAGGGGATGTCTGCCTCTGTGGGTGCTTTGTAGTAGGGACCAGCCGGCCGCGGCAGGTGCTTAGTGGTATGGGCCGGCCGGCCGGAAGATGCAGAGGTTGATGGGAGCGCAGGAGCAGGCAGAGGAGGGGCGGAGCAGGCTTCCCTGTCACACATGCCTGCTCCACCTCTCAGTCTTCAGATGTGCCTATTCCTGTTGTGTCCTGCGAGTTGTGCCCTGAGAGCTGTGTCATCTGTAAGGTACCCCTAATAAAGTGAGCCCCCAATAAAGTGACCTCCCTAATAAATTGACCCCCTTTATTAAAGTGTCACCAGATAGCCTCCCCCCCTTCCCCAATAAGTGTGTCAGAAGCAGATCCCCCCCCCCCGTAACATTGTGTCAGCAGCAGATTAGGCTACTTTCACATTAGCGTTAGCAGTATCCATTGGCTAGCACGTGGGCTTGCGTTAGTACAGATCTGGCAGGCTGCTCCCCTGCCGGACACTGCTAACGCTAATGTGAAAGTTTATAGGGGTAATCTGCTACTGACATAATGTTATGTGGGGGATTTGCTGCTGAAACACTTTTTTTAAATCTATTTTCACCCTCTAAAACCTAGATGCGTCTTATGGGCAGGTGCGTCTTATAGGGCAAAAAATACGGTAAATCAAATCTTCCAACCTATTTGCTGAACTCATGCCCGAAAAGAATTTTAAAAAATTCATCATGTCTAGTGGAACTGTCACAGTTCCCCTGGCTGACACTGCCTCGGTGCATATGGTTGACAGGAGAAATGAACCTGTGATACAACCCCCTCAGTCTGAGGCCAATATAGGAGCACGTCGGAGCATTACGGTATCAGCTCGTTCAGCTGACAGAGCCAGCTCCTGTGAGTGCAGATGTCATTGGATTTCTTGACCTCTGGCTCCCCCTACAGGTTTCCTGCATAATTGAAGACTCCCCTGGCTTTGGTTTCCTGGATTTGACTTGGTGACTACAGTTTTGGCTTCTGGCGTTTCGGTATCGTATTTGATTTCCTGGTTCTGACTCTTTGGTGTGTTTTGCTTTTTTCTTTGCTTCTGGCGTACTTGTACTGTTTTGACCGTCTGGCTTTTGACCCGTTTTCCATACGACTACTCTTATTGTGTTTGTCTGTCCCTGTTTGTGTCTCGCCCTTCACATACTGCAGTGTAGGGTCTGTCGTCCAGTTGTGGGTCACTGCCTAGGGTGATTGCGCAAGTAAGCATGGATAGTGGGTCCGGGCAATTTAGGGCTGCACTATCCCTGTTTGTGTGTCACAGTAGACATTATCCTGTTGTTTCAGATTAAGAATCCAGTTAGTGATTTAGTGGAACAAATGCAGAGTCTAACCCTGATGGACTTAACTGAGAGGGTCGATAACCAGGAGATCATTTAGGGGTCTCCGGCTAAAACCTCGGCTTCACTGTCTATGGAACCTATAATCAAGCTTCCAGAGAAATTTGCAGGCGACGGGAAATTATTTTTTTGCTTTCAATGAGGGCTGCAAGCTTTATTTTAGACTCGGGCATTTTTGCACTGGTTCCAAACAGCAGAAAGGGGGAACTATTGTTTCACTGTTACGGGGAGACCCCCAGGAGTGGGCCTTCTCTCTGTCAACTGATTCATCTGCTTTAGCCTCGATTGAAAGTTCCTTTTTGGACTTACGTGTAGGTCTGTTATATGATGAACCAGACAAAGCAACCTATGCTGAGACTAAATTAATAAGCTTACTACAAGGTAGTTGCCTTGTGAAGGAATATTGTGCGGAATTTAGAAAATAGTGTGTAGCCTCCGGTTGGAACAACCCTGCGTTAAGGTGTCAGTTTTGTCGGGGTCTTTCTTACTTGTCAGTTACCCTAACCGCAATATCTTAGACAATACCATGACGCTGACTGTTTGTATGGATCATCGACCCTGGAAGCGTAATAGGGAAAGTGTGGTTTTGCTGGGCCCCAGTTACCCTCCAGAAGTGGTCCCTATTCTCCATGTACAGCTTGCTGACCTGGAAGAACCCATGTAGCTTGGTGCCACCTCCCTCTCCTTGGAATAAAGATCGCTCAGAAGACATCAGGAACTTTGTTTCTATTGTGGTCCCATGGATCACTGGGTCAAGTCGTGACCTATATGGAGAATATGGAGGCGGAGTAAAATTTGAGAATTATGTTACCTATTTGTATTCAGTTGATGGGAGAGGCTTTCGTAGATTGTGGGGATGTACAGACATTTGCATTGTCCTTAGTCTTTTTCTGTCTCCATTCCTTTAAGATTGTCAAATCTCATTAATGAATTTCTTGATGTATTTGTGGAATCCAGTTCTGATTTTCAACAACTGCGCAATCAACCTGATTCCAGATTATAAATTTCCGAAAGGGGGTATTTTCAATTTATCGGGTCCGGAACATCAGACTATAAAGAACTATACTAAATAAAGTCTGGTAAAAGTTCATATCCAACTGTCTGTTACTCTTCGGGGTCAGGATTCTTTTTTGTTAAGAAAAAGGATGGCGGTCTCATGTATTTACTACTTGGAGCTTAATAAGATCATGGTCAAAGTCATTTAACATTTTGTCTTTTTTTTGTATAGAATTCTCTAGTCATTATCACTATCCCCCCTTATCAACCGGCTGATTTATCTGGAGAGTTAAATTTGGATTTTTCTTTGAGGGAAGTGTGACTGTATTTTCTTCATTCTGGAACTGATAGTTTTATTTTTGTTCCAGTTATATTTAATTGTCTAGCATACTTGTGTTTGTCTATGTACGTTTGGAATTTTTTCAGTCTAGTATCGGGGGCATATTTAAATCTTTTATGTATTAGCTTTTCATGTTCAGGGCCTAATTCCATATTGACACCAGCAACTTGACACCTCCACGTTATAATCATGGTATTTCTGGCCAATGTCCTCCTCTGCCTCCTCATCCTCCACTGTGACCTCAGTCTGTGCTGTAGGTACAGTTCAGAGTGGTCCTCCAGCATAGCAATAAAATTATTCTTCTAGCAATAAAATGTATTCTTGTGGCGCAAAACAATAGTCTTCTACTAAATAAATTAGTCTGCTCCAGTATTACGATCCCCGATCCCTATAATGAACAATGTTGGGTGGGTAACCCATACCTGCCGGCGAAGGGTAGACACGTTGATCCCACCAGTGCAGCCCATGTACAGCCCCGCACATCTAAGGGCATCACAGAACATTAGTGCTGAATGCCACTTGGCCCTCTAGGAAGTTGGACACGGAACGCCTGGGGTCAAAAACTCCTTGTATTTGAGTTAAAACCAGATGGGCTAAACTTGCTGGATGGCTAAAAGATGGCAGCTGGATTATTGCCATAAGGGACAGAAGCCTGAAAAGTAGCTGCCATATAATTTGGGGAAAATAATTACTAAGCACGGAGGAGTGTCATTGGTTATCGGAATGAACCAAATTCAACGTAGCTAATATGTTCTTTAAGTCAGTGTTTTGCATCAGTATTTGATCACAATTTGTAAGCCAAAATCAGGAGTGGGTCCAAAACACAGATGAGGTGCAAATCATTCCATTCCATTTTATCTCTGTTTTGGACCCACTCCTGTTTTTGGCTTTCAAATACTGATACAAAACACTGACTATCTGAAAGAGGCTTTATGGATGCTCAAAATACAGGATTTTATTTAGTTTTCTGCTCTTCTGACATACAGGGATCATTTGGCATACTGTAAACTCTTGAGACATCTTCTTGTCTTTCTCTAGTAAGAGTTTTTTCATATTTTAAATGGGTTGGTGGGGGTTGTATGACAAGTCTCAGTCATCTTGACTAGCCGTGGAAGCAGGATTTGTCGGGAAGTTTCCTGAGGTGAAGGGAAGAAAGGGATGCAAATGAGCTCTTAACAAGCTCTGCCTCTAATGCCACCAGATGCTATCCTATAAGCCAATGGTTGACCCTTAAAATAGGCCTTGAGACATGACTCGGATATTAAAGGGGTTCTCCCACGAAAAATGTAAAAATTGAAAATCAGACATCATATAGTCCATGACAATCTCTTTCTAACAAAGCTAGAACCAGCCCTGTACCTCACATGGATCCAGAGATCTCCACATTCATGGCTCTGCTAGATTTATATCAAGCTGGCAGCTCAAGGGGTGTGTCTTTTCTGCTGCAGCTCAGAGGGCGTGTCTCAGCTCTCCCTATCACAGCTCAGGAGGTGTGTCCATGCTCTCCCTATCACAGCTCAGGAGGCGTGTCTAAGCTCTCCCTATCACAGCTCAGGAGGTGTGTCCATGCTCTTCCTATCACAGCTCAAGGGGCGTGTCTCAGCTCTCTCCCTATCACAGCTCAGGAGGCAATTGAAAGATGAAACTGAGCATGTGCGGCCTTCTGAGTGAGCAGGTCAAAGAAATAACAAATTAAGTGGCGCTATACAGATACATTTTATTGAATAACTCAGTAGCTATACAAAATTTCTAAATACATGCAATTACAAAAGTATTCAATCCAGGTGCTGGTTTAAAAACTGTAGAATATTTTTCGTGGGACAACCCCTTTAAATAAGGCAGCACCCAATCTTCAAACAGCTGTTTCGGAATGATTGCCCCTCATCAGTGCAGAGAGTACTGAGAGGCCTAAGTCAGGATTTTGAGGGTACTATCTCTCCTTGGGGAGAGAGCGCCTTAATCGGTGTGAGGAAACGTATAGGCCATACATGCTCCTCTGGAATTCTGGGGAAAAAAAGGGATGCAAATGAGCTCTTAACAAGCTCAGCCTCTAATGCCACCGGATGTAAGGCAGCTATCCTGTTCGACCCTTAGAAGCTTGTTAAGAGCTCATTTACATTCCTTTCTTCCCAGAATTCCATAGAAGCATATATGGCCTATAAGTTTCCTCACGCTGTACCCCCCAAATCTTTGGGTTGGGACATTCGAAAATTTGCTATGGGGCCCAGCATTTTTAACAACCATCATTTTAGTCAATTGATACTTGAATTTTGCGCCATGTTTTGTAATTAGTATGGAGTTTAATTAATATGGCAATATTAAAAAGTAGCATTAGAATTTTTTGATATATTATTCAACAGTAATATATATTTTATTTTTGGCAGATAACTATACCAGGAACCCAGAGGGACATCTGGTATATTCTGATTTTAAAGAAGATTATTATGGTGTCGCACAAGATATATATGAAGAGCAATCCAATATCCAAGATGTATCCTTATCCATTCACAGGAACAATTTATCATTTGATCCTTTTAAACAGGTCCAATTTTCTGATTTGTCACAGACTGTAACACAGAATAAAAGTTATAGAACAGGTGTTAAATGTCAAACAGCTCACATAAGTGAGGAGTCATTTTCATGTTTAGAATGTGGGAGATGTTATAGCTATGAATCGGAACTTATTACACATCAGAGAATTCACACAGGGGAGAAACCATATTCATGTTTAGAATGTGGGAAATGTTTTAATCGTAAATCAAATCTTGTTGAACATGAGAGAATCCACACAGGGGAGAAGCCATATTCATGTTTAGAATGTGGGAAATGTTTTAACCATAAATCTGACCTTGTTAAACATGAGAGAATTCACACAGGGGAAAAACCATTTTCATGTTTAGAATGTGGGAAATCTTTTAACCATAAGTCAGATCTTATTAAGCATGAGAGAATTCATACAGGGGAGAAGCCATATTCATGTTCAGACTGTGGAAAATGTTTTGCTGGAAAACAAAATCTGGTTACACATCAAAGAACTCACACAGGGGAGAAGCCATTTTCATGTTCAGAGTGTGGGAGATATTATAGCTATGAATCAGAACTTATTAGACATCAGAGAACTCACACAGGGGAGAAGCCATTTCCTTGTCTAGAATGTGGCAAATCTTTTGCTTTAAAAAAATATCTTGTAACACATCAAAGAACTCATACAGGGGAGAAGCCATATTCATGTTCAGAATGTGGGAAATGTTTCGCTATAAAAAAAGTTCTTGTCAGACATCGGAGAATTCACACAGGAGAAAAGCCATATTCATGTTCAGAATGTGGGGAATGTTTTGCTGTAAAAAAATATCTTGTTAGACATCAAAGAATTCACACAGGAGAGAAACCATTTTTATGTTCAGAATGTGGAAAATGTTTGAACGATAAATCATCTCTTGTTACACATCTGAGAATTCACACAGGGGAAAAGCCTTTTTCATGTTCAGAATGTGAAAAATGTTTTAGCCATAAATCAGATCTTGCTAAACATCGGAGAAGTCACACAGGGGAGAGGCCATTTTTATGTTTAGTGTGTGGCAAACGTTTTGCTGTAAAAAATTACCTTGTTACACATCAGCGAATTCACACAGGGGAGAAGCCATTCTCATGTTCAGAATGTGGGAAATGCTTTCAGCAGAAATCATCTCTTATTACACATCAAAGAATTCACACAGGGGTGAAGCCATTCTCATGTTCAGAATGTGGGAAATGTTTTCAGCAGAAATCAGCTCTTGTTACACATCAGAGAATTCACACAGGGGAGAAGCCATATTCATGTTCAGAATGTGGGAAATGTTTTCACCAGAAAACACATCTTGTTAAACATCAACAAAAAACACACAGTAGAGAAGCGCTTGTTTAGCCCATTATTGACCTCTCATACCTATATTTTACAGCAGTCACTAACTGGCTTTATTCCAATGGATACAGCTTTTGACAGTGCTGTATTAGAATAAAATTGCGCTGCCAGGAATTAAAACAGCACCGTGCTTTCAGCTACCAGAGGTGGCAATGATCAGAGAGGTCTCCTTTATTGAATAAGTACTGGTGATCAACAATAAAATCTCCTCTGAACAAAAATGTTCAGCGAGAGGAGATGAAGAAACAGAAGAGCAGACCCCCTCAAAGTCTTCTTTGGAGGAGCAGTACCATTACTGACATCATATAATACAATCAGATATTGGATCATGAAATGTACCAAAATACAGGTTCAACCAGTGGTGGGACTTTATATAGCAGCGTGATAGTACATATTATTCATTATATTGGTTTGGTGACTGTTGTCAGCTATGGACGGCCCCTAAAAATCCATTGTTTAGATAAACCCTTGTAAGAAACCTGAGGAGCAGATGAGGAAATGTCTCTTCTCTGTTCTCGTGTCTCATAACTTGTTGTTACCAATCACTAATAAAGATTTTCTTTTATAATGTATGTCCTTGTGTTTGGGCCTCTCTTTCTTCATTCTTTAGATGCCACCATGGATCCCAGACCTTCTGGAATTCGGTAGGACATGTCTTTTTATAGGTGATCATTGTACAGACCCCTTAAAGGGGTTGTGTCCTTTGGGTAGGTTTTGACAAATCCCCTACTTTGTGCTGACCTAACACTTCAAAGGTAGATGCAGGTGGTGCATGGGGAGGAAACAAAACTGTGTCGGCTATTGTTAGCTGGACTCTAAAGAACTTATTAGAGATGAGCGGATATCTTGAAATTTGTTTTGTGGCCTTATTGATTCTACATAAATCAAATGCTCCCTGGTACCTGTGTTTGTGTTGGAACACACACAACTCATTTTAATCCTGCAGATCTTGCACACGGC
This sequence comes from Rhinella marina, assembly GCA_900303285.1. Lineage (NCBI taxonomy): Eukaryota > Metazoa > Chordata > Amphibia > Anura > Bufonidae > Rhinella > Rhinella marina. The sequence goes on from ONZH01025570.1 coordinate 128,737, forward strand.
TGTGGTCTTGTGTGCCAGCGTTGTGGAGAAAATATTATCGGAGCAGCCGAGCTTGGTGAAGGTCTGGCACGTTTTGAGCCTGCACCCACAGTATCAGGGACATCACCAGTTTCAGTGCTGACCTCAATAGAAGCAGATCTGGCCCTGTCAGCTAAGTTTTGGTCATACATTGCCTCTGATCTTTATTGTTGCTGCAGCCACTCCCTCCTCCTCTGATGTCTCCTCCTCAGTACCCGATCTGACTGTCCTGTCCAACACACAATCATCATCGTTGTCCTCACCCTCCTCGCCACTTTTATCAGACTGTGATATTTCATAATGAGCTCCTTGGCTCCTTCTTATTACCTCCTCTGTATTTTGCCTTCTTGCCACCACCATGACTACAAGTGCCACTACTACTAGGAGTACCAGCACCAACAACACAGCTATGCATGGGGTCCCCACCTCCACCTGAACCTGACGACAGTCCAAATGCTGACGCTTCTCACACAACTCATCAATAGGAAGACTATCTTCAGTATCAGCAATATTCTTTTTATGAAAAAATGATGTATAACGTGAGGTGCAGTGCTGTTTAGAGCAGTACAGATGTGTTTGTCTCCAGCTCCTGAAGCACACACATCACTTTTCCATGAGCCTGACTCCTCCCACACATGGTCACATGGTTATGACATCATCACAGGTCCTTTGCCTCCTCCAGCAGCACAGTTTAGTGCCTGACTCCTCCCACACATGGTCACATGGTTATGACATCAACACAGGTCCTTTACTTCTTCCGGCAAAACAGCTGATCTTGGGGAGACCAGATACAAAAAGTACTGTGGAGCCTCATTAGAGAGTCTCAACACAACAATCCAAATTGCAAAGTTCCATGGGAAACAGTAATATGTAGAGATGAGCGAATCTATTCTATTTTTACACCGAAGCGAATCCGAATATTTTCAGATTCGCTTCGGAAGATTCTTCTGAAATCTTTGTACGCTAACGCTACGTACGCATCATATGTATGAATCTTTTAAAAAATTCGATGAACATTCGGCAAAGCGAATTTTGGATGATTGGCTCATTTCTAGTAATATGTAAAATACCCATGGAGCCCCAGTTATGGGTCTTCAACACAGTGAAACCAAGCAAAGGGGTGTCCCCATTATAGAGATCACCAGATCCACCATATTAAGTGTCAAGATCCAGCTCTGTTACCAGCCTTAAGGATGTGACAGGGGAAGACCTAAGCCAGTTATCCATCCACAGACAGCTGTTCCGGGGGGGTTGCCCCTCATCAAGGCGGAGTAGGATTCTGGCTAACTGGGGGAAATGCCTTGGAGACTACCCAAACAAAACAATAGGTGATCTTAGGAAGACCAGCTCCAAAAAAAGACAGTGGAGCCTCATTTAAAAGTCTCAACACAGCAATCCAAAGTGCAAAGCTCCCTGTGCATAACCATGGATCCTCAGTTATGGGCCATGGATCCTCAGTGAAAGCCCGAAATCCCTCCAGAAAAGGGAAATCAAGCAAAGGGGTGTCCTCATTATAGAGATCCTCCAGCAGCACAGCTTGGAGCCTGACTCCTCCCACAGAAGATCACATGGCCATGACATCATGAAAGGTCCTTTACCGCCTCCTGAAGCACAGCCTGGAGCCTGGCTCCTCCCACTGATGGTCACATGGTTATGACATCACAAAAGGTCATTTAGCCCACCAGTCTTTCCTATCCCCTATACATCTGCAGCTGGAGGTATGTATATAGTTGGGTGCACATAAACGGGGATTCTCAGGCTTGTTGGAGATTCTTTAATCGGAGCTCTGTGCACATTGAGCTCTGTTCTCGACAGTTTTGCTCCAATAAGAGTGGCCGACATACTTTCCGGAGAACCTTTAGCTTCGGTGGCCACCCTATGCGGATGATTACTGAAGACTTATGAGATACCTTTTATATTGAGTTTTCCGGACATAAAAAGGGTTGTGCCGAAGGTTGCCTGTATGGATGAGTGAAGAGAGCTTTGGATCCTAGATCCGAAGTCTCTTTGATCAAAACTTTGGATTCGTCTCTATACAGCATTAAAATTTATGGCTTCCGATGAGGCGAAGTTCGTAATTCCCCAAGTCTTGCGGGACTTTGATGAATAACTTCTCGATTTGATTTTTCATCTATATATATGTGTGTGTATATGGTTTCATCAAATGTTTGGTATTTTCAGTGAGCGTTCTGGTATGCCGTGTACTTCGAGTAGCTGAGAGCACGGAGCTTTACAGCTTTCGTTTAGTGCCAACTTCGGCTGAAATGCCACTGTAAAAAGGCAGCACCCCAGCCCAAGACTCCTTAGTGACTGCCCTAAAAAGGCATATGGGTGGTCACTAAATGGTTAATCCAGTGGCTCTTGACCCCATGCTGTGTGGGTTACCATGGAAGTCCCGAGTTATGACCATACACTACTCACAAAAAGTTAGGGATATTTGGCTTTCAGGTGAGATTTAAGGAAAAAGTAAAATGTTCCGGATCCAGTGATATTATATCATGAAAGTCGGACATTTAAGTAGAAGCATTCAATGTTGATCTCCTCATCTCAAACTATTTATTGAAACAAAAGCCGACACCAATGCTGAGTAAACCCCCACAAAAATGTCAATGTCTCAATAACTTGTCATGTGGCCTTGAGCATTAATTACATCCTGACAACGACGTCTCCTGTTCACAAGACGACTTATTGTCTGCTGAGGCATGGCATCCCACTCTTCTTGAAGGGCAGCCCTTAGGTCATTGAGGGTCTGGGGTACAGAGTTAGGAACCTCTACACAGCGACTCAGCTGATCACATAGGTTCTCAATGGGATTCAGGTCTGGAGAAAGTGCAGCCGCACCATGTGAGATCCCCCAGTCTCCAGCAGCCGTTCCCTAATAATACCACTTCAGTGAGCTAGCACAGTGTCCTCCATGAAGATTAAATTAGGCCTGTGCAGAGGCACAATGACTGGATTAATGATGTTCTTCAAGTAGTATGGGCTTGTCACTGGACCATTCACAAAGTGTAGGGCAGTTCTGTATGGACTAGACACACCTGCCCACACTGTAACACCACCACCACCAAAGGCTTGTCTGGTGACAACAGTGGCTGATGCATAGCGCTCTCCTTGATGTTTCCAACATTGTTGGCGTCCATCATTTCTGCTCAGCGTGAATCAACTTTCATCAGTGAACAGCACTGAGGCCAACGTCCCTCGTCCAACGTAGATGCTCACTCGTCCATGCAAGACGATGACGCCTGTGGTCAGGTACCCTTGCAGGTAGTCTAGCACGCAGACCACGCTGATGTAAATGGTTTCGAATGGTCTGGCGTGACATTTGGGTGCCTCTCTGTGGCATTCATTATCTGGTTCCACGGGAACCGTTCACAAGTAGTCATCACTGTGGGCTATGGCCAAAGGGCTTCCACTTCTATGCCTTTCTATGACTCTTCCAGTCTCCCTCTATCTTTATTGCAACCTGCTGATGACACTCTAAGCTCAGTGACCACTTCTGTCAGAGAAAGTCCTGCTTGAAGCCTTGCAATGGCGTGGTGCTGTTGATCAATTGTTAGGAGCTGTCTTGGTCTCATGATGTCAAAATGTGAACAGCATGATGAGGAGGACTGTGTAAATACCAAATCTAATTGAACCAGGAAATTTATTGGGCGATTCATGGATCAAACACCTGTTGTGAATTTTGCTATTAAGCTCCTTGTTAGAGAACAGCAAGTTCCACAAGTGCAAAAAGTACTGAAACATTGAACATTTGGACATGTGCATTCAAAATTTTAGAGAAAGTCACATTAAGTTCACCTGTAAAGGTTAGAGGGCATTTTAGCTGCATCCTGAAAATTCACCCACAAGACAAATATTCCTAAGGGCTTGTTCACACGTCAGTTATTTGATCAGTTATTTCCATCAGTTATTGTGAGCCAAAACCAGGTGCGGGTCAAAAACACAGAACAGGTGCAGATCTTTCCATTACACTTGATCTCTGTGGAGGCTCCACTCCTGGTTTTGGCTCACAATAACTGATGGAAATAACTGATCAAATAACTGATGTGTGAACTGGGCCTAACTTTTGAGTAGTGTATGTAGATTATGTAAGGTATATGATCAGATTGCCCAATGCGGATAAACTTGTTTTCAAAACTGTCTTAGTAATCTTTCGTGTCTGTTTCCATGCTGGTCTTCTTGTAAAATGCAATTTCCTCTCATTACTAAGAGTTTGCTGATGTATCCTCAAGGTGGAGACCCTTTCATTGTGCTATTCCTCAATATTGGGTATTGGGCCTCCAAGGAGTGGGTTGCTTCTTTTGTCCTTGTCTAAGGCTAAGTCCTTGTCAGAAGCTAAGTCTTACATCAAAAAGAATTTGGAGAAGGGTTTTATCCAGAAGTCCACCTCTCCTGCTGAGTTTTCTTCATCAAAAAGAATAAAGATAGATCCTTGAAGTCATTCATAGACCATTGTGGTCTGGCGGAGGACTGAAACTTACAGATAGCTGCTTATTTTGTAACATTTGAATTATATATATTAATGTTTTAACAAGATGGATCTCTGTGGAACACATTTGGTTTGGATTAAGAAGGAAGATGAGTGGAAGACTGTACTGAATAATCGTGATGTGCAGTGTGAGCACCTGGCAACTTCTTCAGCATTTTAGAATTTTTTTTTACTTCTATCTGTATTTTCTTGTGTATGTTGATCATATTCTGATCTATTCCAAAGACCTGAGGACCCAGTCATGCAATGTTCTTCCATCTCGCTCGATCAATGGGCAAATTGTTTGCATGCTAAGCTAAAGAAATGATTATTTACACTAAAAGAACTGCATTTCTTGGGTTAACTCAAACTGGCCAACTCTTGCATTGGGAACAATTTGCCCACGACAACCATGTCTTCAAGTGCTCTGTGAAGTTGTCCTTTAAAATTTTTAAAGGGGTTGTCATAGAATACCTAGCTTTTAACTGATGTCCGCAGACTACCTCCACTATGGAAAGAATGGTGCCTGCTCCCAGCCTTTCTTCACACCTCCGGTCCTGCACTCTGGCTCCATCAAGTCTGTCTTCCATTCTGCAGCTTGTTTACTTCTCCCTGGACATGGGACTGCTGAAGCCAGTGGATCGAATTAGGTTACCATGCCCAGGAGGATGTTAACAAGCTGTAAATGGTAAAGTGTACATGCAGGAGCCAGAGTGCTGGATTGGAGCAATTTAAAATGCGAACATCTATACTTTATTATCTCCTCCGATGTTTTTACATGGGATGTTCTACGATTTTCCATCGTCTCATCTTCTCTCCCTTCAGGTTCCTACAATATAGGATCCGCTCAGTGGAGATCTTCTATATAAGATCCTTCTCCTTATTGACCCGTCAAGGATGGATAGGGACAGGGACAAGATGGCGGAGAGTATAATAAATCTCACCCTAGAGATCCTCTTCCGGCTTACTGGAGAGGTGAGAGATTCTGATGATGTCACATTACATCATCTTATCTATGTTACTAACAGATGGACATGACTGGAGAGGTGAGGGACTGTGGAGATGTATGGAGTGATATTTATTACTGTGTCTCTCCATAACCAGGACTACACAGTAATGAAGAAGACCTCTAGTGAGCGCTGTCAGGACCCTGTGTCTGAAGGATGGGGAAGAACCCTGAGCCCAATCACAGGGCCTCCACCTCACCCCCTGATACATGAGGAAATCAATAGAGAGAAGATCCTAGAACTCACCAACAAGATGATTGAGCTGCTGACTGGAGAGGTGACACTGCTGGGAATGCTGGGACATTATACAGGAACGTTATGAAGGGATCTGGGTGATGACTGTATCATTGTGTTGTCAGGTTCCTATAAGGTGTCAGGATGTCACCGTCTATTTCTCCATGGAGGAGTGGGAGTATTTAGAAGGACACAAAGATCTGTACAAGGACGTCATGATGGAGGATCACCGGCCCCTCACATCACCAGGTAATAGACATGACTAAATCCACACGTCCTCTCATTATCTGTATGTAAGGAATGAATTCAGTCACTGGATGTGTTTCCTACAGTTAAGGAAGAGAGAAGAACACCGGAGAGATGTCCCAGTCCTCTTCTTCCACAGGATGGTTCAGAAGAACATCACAATGTCCCACAGGATGATCAGGTAGATGGAGATAAGGTCTCATGAGATGTTCCCTATGAACTGTAGAAGACTGTGAAGATCTTGTGTTCAGTCTAATTTGCAGTTCACTGCCTATTGTCAGGCAAGGTCTGTCTCAAGCAAAAGAGAGATAGAAGACTGTTCATAGGAAATGAGACTGTTAGATCTAGTTGAGCTTGTGATCCTGATAGATGCACAGTTATTCACAGCTTTTTATGAACAGTGGAGCAACCTGTCTATAATTGTGTTCCCCCTCCCCTCATCTGTGGTGTGTGCTTCCTAGATGAGAACAAACATATGGGGAAGTAAGGGAAGGGAAGTCACTGCCAGTATAGTACTGGCAGACTTTCATAGATGGGAATGCCTATTGTTTCTGAAAGAAATGTATCTAGCTGTGCAGGAAAAGCAGGCTGGCTGAGAAAGACATTAGAGAAGGTTTTTCCTGTGTTACAATGCATCTATAGGTCTCTAGGAGACTATTCGTCATAGTCTGCTCTGCGTAGGAATTTCATATTGGGTGAAACCATTCACTGAGAAAGAAGCCTACTATATGCCATGATGGTTTTTTGTGGCCAATACCACACATCCTTCTATAACTTACCTAACTACCCATGGCTGTAAACATGCAGTGTGCATATCACACAACAGAGTACATTACAGGATGGTCCCAAGATACCAGGTGGCCAACATAGTTCCAGTCCAGGTCCTTCATAATGGATACTGTAAATTTAAGGAACTCCTGTCCTGGCCCTCTGGCCTACTGGTAATCTCATGGCAGGCTTACTGGCACTCACTTCCCCGCTCTACTCATTCCCATCCCTCTGTCTCTGTCCATAGTCTTACCAGTGCACTCCACAGTGGCTTTGCTTAGGTCTGCAACACACACACTCTTGAGATAGCTCCTCAGGCACCTCACATGGTGTAACTTTCCACATTACTACCAGCACCAAACTCTGCCTGTTTACCACTTCACCTGGCCTGTCCTAAACAGTGTTCTGGTGCAACTTTCTGTAACACAGTGCTCATCACCTTATCACTGTCAGGTTCTACATTTGTCTGAGGTGTATTCCGAGATCACCTCCTGTGGTATTGGCATGGTCTGGCACCCCATTGGTATATATAGGGTGGCCAGCAAGGGCAACAGGTGCACAAATAATGTAACGCTAAATACGCACAACATAATGTTACAGATAGAATATAAGGACTGCTCCCCCTGCATTGCAAACTTCTGGTTTGAATAAAGAAGCAATCAGATTGGATTTATACAGGTGACCTTTGATATTTGGGTCAGATAACTTCTGCTCTCTAGGCTCTTTTTAGTCTTCATTCTAATTACTGATCTTTTCAGGTCATATAAAACCTTCCACACGACTTCTCCAACCGTCTGATGACTTCTCTAATATTTCTTTCACAGCTTGTGAATCCGGGTGAAGATCTGAATATTATATATGTTACAGAGACAGATGTGAGGGGTGATGAGCAGAGTATAGAGGACATTCCTACAGATAACTACCTAGGTGAGTAGTGACCACTGAGTAAAGCAGAGAAGATGTGAACAAGGCCATTGAGGGAAAAGTCTTTGCTCAGATTTGGGACTGAGGAACCATTAGCTTCTATTAGAGTCATATCAAGTTACTGTGTGCTCACAATACAGAACATGGAGACGGGCACCCAGATAAGAGAAGAGTATTTGGAGGCTGTAAGGTAAGTGCTATGGGAGTCATGATACTCATCAGGGTCTAGGAGAAAGAGATGGTAGATCATCATTAAAACATAACAAACTTCACGTCAAGAATGAAAGACGGGCTTTACCTCCCAAGGTATGTAGCACCATGAGAGGATGTCATTGGAATCTAATTTTGAAATTGGGAATGGGGTTTATCTATAAGGTTATTTCTTCTAAAGCTATCTTAAAAAATGTATTTTCTGGACATTGAAAAAAAAGTAATGTTTTCCTGTGTTTTTCCTGTCTTCTTGGACAGAAAATACACTATGCATCCCTTTTTACTATGAGGCACCGTCCAATACACTGGCAGCACAATTAAATTATCATACATTAAATATCATATGCTATTAAAGGAAGCAGTATGGGGTTCTACAAAAAAGTATGGAAGTGCTGGGAAAGCATGGAGCCAAAGATGTCTGAGCCGCAAACTCTACAGACTGGAAGAAGTTATCATGATGGCCTGGGTCAGATGAGAAGATGGGGAAAGCAAAAACCTCCAGTCAGAGAAGGTGTTACCTACGAGTCACTGGCTACATATGGTTATTGCCTGCAGCAGTAAGGTGATACTCTGCAGACTGACTGCATGGGACATGACCACTGTAATCACCCACAGCGTGGTGCCAGTAACAGCTGAGGATAGGTTTTCACTATCTAAAAGACAGACAAGGTCTTCAGGAGACCAATCAGCAGCACTGCCTCCATTTTTAGTTAGAACAATAACGGGAGCCACTATGGAGGCTCTAGATTTAATGAACATCCTATAGTAGTTGGCAAATCCTAGAAATTTCTGCACAGCCTTGAGATTAGTAGGAAGTACCACCATTATTGGCCACAGAAAAGAACCTAGCACTAGCCGGAGACCTGACAGGATGAATAAAGCCATTCTTAAGGTTTTATTTTTAGATTTTGCTCAATTGCATATGTCTCTAGAGCAGACAAGGAATAAGTCTTCCCCTTGGACGTCTTAGAATCTGGACCTAAAGGGGTAAGTTCTATAATCCCCCCCCTCATATGCCCAGGCCCCTCACGGAAGTTGTACTTAGTTGTACTTACCTTGCTCCCTGGCACCTGCTTAGCTTCTCATCCCAGCACGGCCACTGCTGCAATGTCACATCTGGGCGCAGAGTGCCGCTACACTCACCCCGTCGGCGAGGCCGCCCCCCCCTCGGCAGTCGCTGGCGAATCCTCTATACAAGCATACTCTGCGGTGATTCCAGCAGCCGCTTTCGGCAGTCTTTGCAGTAGCTGGCGCTCTCGCCCCCTCTAGGGGCTGGTAGCCGGTACTGCAGCTCCTATACCTTCTGTGAAACCTCATCAGTCCAGCACCTGATCCTCATCCAGAGGCCTATTTAAGGCAGCTCTGTGCACCTGACCAACGCCAGAGTATCAGGTCTTTTCCCCAGTGTACTCCAGCTCTTCATCGTCTCCTGTTTATCCAGACTTCAGTTCACTCCTCGTCTTTGCTAGCCTGCTGGTGATCCAGTTCTCAGCTGATACCACGTGACCTGCAAGTCTCCGGCCGCACAAATCCAACCTGCCTTGCAGTGGGCTCTAGTGAAAACCCGGGGGCTTGTTAGATTCCGCACGCTAGTACTTTTTAGTACTTCGGAAGCTGGCAAGATGAAGCTACATCCAGCCAGCAAGGCTAGTGACATGCATATCCCCGTCGCCGGATGTTGGCAGGCCATGATGGAAACGAGCCTCCCTAGCGTCACCTACTATACTAAGGAGGCTTGTCCCCATCGCGGCCTGCTATTGGCAAATCCTCCAAACCCTCCCGACACCAAGCGGTTTGATCCGCGTGACAGGGACATGCAGTGGCAGCCTTGCCACTATGAGAGGCGATGCTGGTGCTGGGGAGAAAGGTAAGTACAACATCTGTGAGGGGCCCGGGTATAGGGGGATTCATTATAGAACTTGGATAACCCCTTAAAATCAATGGGACAATCATATTCCCTGTAAGGAGGAAAAGCTTTAGCAGTCTTTTTTATATGAAACCTCACAAATGCATAGAAAAAATGCAAAAAACAGACCGGGACCCCTCCCCCAGTATATATGTCGTACTATCACTGCATGTAATGTCAAGTAACTGCCGGTTACACATAAATGACAAGAGATTGGTAATAGTTATTGTACCTAATATGAATGAAATACTATAGGACGCAATAATGTGCAATCTCAACAAAAATATGTGCATACCCATAAGTGATAGGGTCTAGCGCGTTTTGGCTATCAAGCCTTCGCCTGAGGATAGGTCATCAATATATATAACTCGGAGAACCGCTTTAAGACATATGTAACCAGACAAGACAGCAAAGATGGCACTAAGGAGGTTTTATACTTTGTCGGGGCACTATGAGAAGGCACTAACGGGGCATACTACTATTTGGGTGACTAAGTGGCATCACCACTGTGAAGGGGGCAATAAAAGGAAATAACTACTGTGCGGGCACTAAGAGCATAGTGGGCCATGGCAGCCGACCGGTGTTGATCCTCTTGTCCAGCAGTAGTTCTTTCAATGTATTACATTACTGAGTGGGTGGGATTATGTGGTGACTATGGGTGGTTTTGGCTAGCTGGGGGTGGGGGGGGGGTTGCAGGGAAGTTGCTTGGGGAGGGGGTGTAGTGTTTTCAAAAATTGGTGTGGGGCTCAACCTTTTAGTTTTAGTCAATTCCTACTTATTTTTTTTTCTCCATGCTTTGTAATGTCTATAGAGTGTTTTATATATAGAAACGTTATAAAACATCAACAGAATTTTATGGTTAAATGATTAAAAAATAATAAAATGTGTTGTACTTTTGGCAGATGACTGTACCAGGAACTCAGAGAACCATGTGATATCATCACATTTTGAAGTATATGATCATGGTGTCACACAAGATGTGTATGAAGGACATGCTAATTTCCAAGATATATCCTCAGCCATTCACAGCAAAGGTGTACCACCTGATACTTTTAAACAGGTCCGATCTTCTGATTCATCACAGAATAAAAGTCACAGAAAAGGTGGTAAACGTCAAACAGCCCACGTAAAAGGGAAGCCATTTTCATGTTTAGAATGTGGGAAATGTTATACCTATAAATCCGAACTTGTTGTACATCACAGAGTTCACACAGGAGAGAAGCCATATTCATGTTCAGAATGTGGGAAATGTTTTCCTATAAAAAAATATCTGATTTCACATCAAAGAACTCATACAGGGGAGAAGCCATTCTCATGTTTAGAATGTGGAAAATGTTTTAACGATAGATCAAATCTTGTTACGCATCAAAGAGTTCACACAGGGGAGAAGCCATTCTCATGTTTAGAATGTGGGAAATGTTTTAACGATAAATCATACCTTGTTACTCATCAGAGAATTCACACCGGGGAGAAGCCATTCTCATGTTCAGAATGTGGAAAATGTTTTAACTATAAATCACATCTTGTTACTCATCGGAGAATTCACACAGGGGAGAAGCCATTCTCATGTTCAGGATGTGGAAAATGTTTTAACGATAGCTCATCTTTTATTAAACATCGGAGAATTCACACAGGGGAGAAGCCATATTCATGTTCAGAATGTGGGAAATGTTTTAACTATAAATCTCATCTTGTTACTCATCAGAGAATTCACACAGGGGAGAAGCCGTTTTCATGTTCAGAATGTGGGAAAGGCTTTGTTGAAAAACAACATCTAGTTAGACATCAAAGAACTCATACAGGGGAGAAACCATTTTCATGTTTAGAATGTGGAAGATGTTTTTATGATAAATCACATCTTGGTAAACATCAGAGGAGTCACACAGGGGAGAAGCCATATTCATGTTCAGAATGTGATAAATGTTTTGCTGTAAAAAAAGATCTTGTTAGACATCAGAGAATTCACACAGGAGAGAACCCATATTCATGTTCAGAATGTGGGAAATTCTTTTTAAATATTTCAGATCTTAATGAACATCATCTAATTCACACAGCTGAGAAGCCACTTTTATGTTCAGATTAGATAATGGGAAATGTTTTGCTCTAACAAAAATTGGTTATGTATCAAAGAACCCACATAGGGGAGAAGCCATTCTTACGTTTAGAATGTGAAGAAATACTTTAACCATAAACCAGATCTTGTTACACATCAGAGAATTCACATGGGGGAGAAGCCATTTAAATGTTCAAAATATGGGAAACATTTTAACCAGAAATTGCATCTTGTTAAACATGAGGGAATTCACACAAGGGAGAAGCCATGTTCATATATAGACCGTTAATGACCACCCATACCTATTTTTATGGCAGATCCAAAAAAGGCAATATATACCTCTTCTTGCCAAAAAACTGTTAATTTTATGGATTCCATTTTGAATCTTTTGTATTTTTATGAATTTCTTTAATATTCTTGAGTTTATTATTAGATATGATTACTAGAGATGAGCGAATTTCATATTTAGAAATTAGTTTCCGCTTTGTTTAGTGGTAAAAGCAGAATTGCGTTATGGATTCCGTTACTATGGACCGTAACGCAATTCTATAAGCGAATGCCTTTAGAGATTTTCCTCCAGGATTCCACAAACCATCTCCGTCTTCCTTGCACAGGACTTTTGGCGTAATTTCTTTGTTGTTATTGAACTGTTGGGATTAAACAAAAATCTGTTATTTTTGCTTTGTTTTCCATCTTCCTAAATTTAAAAAAATGTGATATTTCCTTTTCTTCATATTATCTGAAATAGTCTTTTCAGTGTCTGATGCTTTTTTAAGGATGTTTCTTAGGTCTTTACCTAGAAGTCGTTCCCCATAAAAGGGAATTGTAATGATCAGCAGGTGTGTACCCCCTGTCCCATGTGACCAACCTCCTCAGAGGGAGATGTCTAAGTCACCCCTCATTCTTCACAATACCTCTCATAGTGAGGATAGACTTTCCTGAGGGGTACACCCGGTGCTACCTCTGAGATGGGTTGGAACACGAGGGAACAGGAACCTGGATGTGTACCCACTGGATTGATCTCCAGATGCTACGGTGAACCCAGAAGGTGCTAGGAGGCCACAGGCTGATCAGGTGTTGGTAAGGCAAAGTCTGGTTGCAAAGTCCAAGGTCAGGGCAGGCGACAAAATGACAAAGTCTGTAAACGAGGTCCAAGGGCAGACGACAAGATAGCAAAATCTGTAAGACAAGATACAAGAGCAGGTGACAGTAAGGCAAGGTCCGTTAAACAAGATCCAGGGTCCATTACACAGTAATGACAAGAATCACAGGAAGAAGAGTAAGTAGGGCCATTTCTACTCAGATGCTTCCGCTTTGAAGTACACAGCAATCAAGAAATTGCTGACTTTTCTGCCATTGCTAGTCCTTAATTTCATCTTTCAAAGAAGGCACTTTCTCGCTTACGATACCATACACACTACCGTTCAAAAGTTTGGGGTCACCCAGACAATTTTGTGTTTTCCATGAAAACTCACACTTTTATTTATCCAATCAGTTGCCAAATGAATAGAAAATATAGTCAAGACATTGACAAGGTTAGAAATAATGATTTTTATTTGAAATAATAATTTTCTCCTTCAAACTTTGCTTGCGTCAAAGAATGTTCCATTGGCAGCAATTAGAGCATTGCAGACCTTTGGCATTCTAGCTGTTAATTTGCTGAGGTAATCTGAAGAAATTTCACCCCATGCTTCCAGAAGCTCCTCCCACAAGTTGGATTGGCTTGATGGTGCCCATGGTGGATTTTTGCTTACCATACGGTCAAGCTGCTCCCACAACAGCCCAATGGGGTTGAGATCTGCTGACTGCGCTAACCACTCCATTACAGATAGAATACCAGCTGCCTGCTTCTTCTTGCACAATTTGGAGGTGTGCTTTGGGTCATTGTCCTGTTGTAGGAGGAAATTGGCTCCAATCAAGCATCGTCCACAGGGTATGGCATGGCGTTGCAAAATGGAGTGATAGCCTTCCTTATTCAAAATCCCTTTTACCTTGTACAAATCTCCCACTTCACCAGCACTAAAGAAACCCCAGACCATCACATGACCTCCACCATTCTTGACAGATGGCGTCAGGCACTCTTCCCGCATCTTTTCAGTTGTTCTTCTGTGTGATCCAAACACCTCAAACTTTGATTCGTCTGCCCATAACACTTTTTTCCAATCTTCCTCTGTCCAATGTCTGTGTTTTTTTGCCCATATTAATCTTTTCCAATTATTAGCCAGTCATGGCTTTTTCTTTGCCACTCTGCCCTGAAGGCCAGCATCTCGGAGTCGCCTCTTCACTGTAGACGTTGACACTGGTGTTTTGCGGGTACTATTTAATGAAGTCGCCAGTTGAGAACCTGTGAGGTGTCTATGACTCTAATGTACTTGTCTTGTTGCTCAGTTGTGCAGCGGGGCCTCCCACTTCTCTTTCTACTCTGGTTAGAGCCTGTTTGTGCTGTCCTCTGAAGGAAGTAGTACACACCGTTGTAGGAAATCTTCACTTTCTTGGTAATTTCTCGCATGGAATAGCCTTCATTTCTAAGAACAAGGATAGACTGTGGAGTTTCACATGGAAGTTCTCTTTTTCTGGACATTTTGAGAGTTTAATCGAACCCACAAATGTAATGCTCCAGATTCTCAACTAGCTCAAAGGAAGGTCAGTTTTATAGCTTCTCTAACCAGCAAAACTGTTTTCAGCTGTGCTAACATACTTACACAAGGGTTTTCTAAACATCCATTAACCTTCTTACACAGTTAGCAAACACAATGTACCATTAGAAGACTGGAGTGATGGTTGCTGGAAATGGGCCTCTATACACCTATGTAGATATTGCATTAAAAACCAGACGTTTGCAGCTAGAATAGTCATTTACCACATTAACAATGTATAGAGTGTATTTCTGATTAATTTCATGTTATCTTCATTGAAAAAAAACTGTGCTTTTTTTTCAAAAATAAGGACATTTCTAAGTGACCCTAAACTTTTGAATGGTAGTGTACATTTTTTAGGCTATCTAACCATACAAATTCCACATCTGTGATCTAGTTTTTTAAACAGTTTTAGGTATAACCGATGCATCGTTATCACTGTATTCCATATCAGAGAGAGTTAGAGGGAATATACACATTAGTCACAATACTCACAACCTTGACATGAAAACATTACTCCATGCACTCACAGCAGCACCAATGCCAGGCTCTGCACACTCTCCCACTTTGTGAACATGGAAAACATCATGGCCTTTTCTAGATCTCCTGTTTCTGGGTCAGACAGTTAATTCCGACTTAACCCATGTGCCAGATTCTGGCAAATTGGATTGTTCAGATGTCCTTGGTGATGTCATCCACGAGAGCTGAAAGAGCAAGCTGCCGGTAAAGAATTGAGAGACTTCCTGAGATTCTCAGTCGCCGTTGCTCTGGCACAATGAGGATACAGGGATCTAAATCATCACAGCAGGCATCCCTAGTAAATCTGTCATACTTGCTCAAGGTAGGACCCCCTGAATGCACTTGCACCTATGTTGTTGCTTCTTTCCCCACCTGAAAGGAACAGGAAGACATTGAGGAGAAAATCTTTTAAGCTTCCTGTGCCTGCATGGTGGTAGGAGCATCATCTCAAGATCTATGGTGCTGTCATGGAGGGCGAAGGGCAAATATATTTTTGTTAAATATTTTGAACATTATGCATGGATATGTGTGACATAATTATACTTGAAAAGTTTTTATTTTATAAAATATAGTGCAATCGTAAATGTTTACCACCTAAATAAAGTACAATATAGGATGAAAAACTGTCAGAATTACTTGGATGTGCAAAATCCTTACAGCTTAAGGGGGGTTAAAATGTGTGATGTTTTATAGATAAATCATCCCTCATTCATCAGAGAATTCACACAGGGAAGAAGCCACGTTCCTGTTCAGGATGTGGGAAATGTTTTAGGCCCCTTTCACACGAGCGAGTTTTCAGCGCGGGTGCGATGAGTGACGTGAACGCACAGCACCCACACTGAATCCTGACTCATTTCACTGGGTCTGTGCACATGAGCGTTTTTTTCACGCATCACTTCTGCTTTGCGTGAAAAACGCAGCATGTTCTATATTCAGCGTTTTTCACGCAGTCCTGGTCCCATAGAAGTGAATGGGGCTTTAGTGAAAAACACATTGTATCCTGAAGCACGTGCAGATGCAATGCGTTTTTCACTGATGGTTGCTAAGAGATGTTGTTTGTAAACCTTCAGTTTTTTATCACGCTCGTGAAAAACGCATCAAAACGCATTGCACCCGCGCGGAAAAAACTGAACAACTGAACGCAATCGCAGACAAAACTGACTGAACTTGCTTGCAAAATGGTGCGAATTTTCCTGAACGCACCCTGAACGCATCCGGACCTAATCCGTCACGCTCGTGTGAAAGGGGCCTTATCCAAAGATCATACTGGGAAGAAAACCATTTAGGCCCCTTTCACACGAACGTGACGGATTAGGTCCGGATGCGTTCAGGGTGCGTTCAGGAAAATTCGCACCATTTTGCAAGCAAGTTCAGTCAGTTTTGTCTGCGATTGTGTTCAGTTGTTCAGTTTTTTCCGCGCGGGTGCAATGCGTTTTGATGCATTTTTCACGCGCATGATAAAAAACTGAAGGTTTACAAACAACATCTCTTAGCAACCATCAGTGAAAAACACATTGTATCCGCACTTGTTTAAGGATGCAATGCGTTTTTCACTGAAGCCCCATTCACATCTATGTAGGCAGGGCTGCGTGAAAAACGCAGAATATAGAACATGCTGCGTTTGTCACACAACGCAGAACTGATGCGTGAAAAAAAACGCTCATGTACACAGACCCATCAAAATGAATGGGTCAGGATTCAGTGAGGGTGCTATGTGCTCACGTCACGCATCGCAACCGCGCAGAAAACTCACTCTTGTGAAAGGGGCCTGACTCAGATGTTGACATCACAGAATTCACACAGGGGAGAAGCCATGTTCCTGTTCAGAATGTGGGAAATGTTTTATTGAGAGATCAGATCTTATTAGACATGAAATAAATCACACAGGGGAGAAGCCATGTTCCTGTTCAGAATGTGGGAAATGTTTTATTGAGAGATCAGATCTTATTAGACATGAAATAAATCACACAGGGGAGAAGCCATGTTCCTGTTCAGAATGTGGGAAATGTTTTACTCAGAAGTCCTATATTGTTGAGCATCATAAGACTCACAATGGGAAAATCCTTTTTTTTCTACTTTTGCTATTGAGAAATAGAACAATACATGTAAAGTAAAGCCACACGTCATACAAGAGAAAGAGAAAGCAAGTTACAGCACGGAATGATGGTTACACCTGATAGAATCCAGATAACACCAAGTATCAATCACTTCAATACAATATTTAATGTTAAATTCTCTAAGTGCATCTTAATAACATCATAGAGTAGATAATGAACATTTATTTCAAGCAGTGAACACAATTTTGCGTTGATGAAACTGAACAGTATTATATTTGGCCTCAAAGAAGCCGGCTTTACGTCTACCACCAGGAAAGTGTATACAGACAGCGATGATCACGTCAAGGATCCCCGAGGACAGAAACTGCATATGTTTTCTGAAACGTGTAGTGTGGGTTTTTGTCCCATTCAAACCCCCATACATATGCACCTCCACATTAGAACATAGATCAGTCATCACTAATCCTTTCCGGACACTAATTTTGAGGATACTACAACCAGTGGTACACCGAAGATGTTGGATTGCTGCAAAACCTGCAGTTATGTCTCGGGCAGATATGTAAATGATTACAGGTGAGGTGATTACACACTGGGTCTTGCCACAATAGGGTGTAAACAAGCTTCTGCTGCTTCTGTATAAAAAAGGCTCTCAGTGGTCTCTTTTGAGTAGTGTACCTCTTGAAAAGAGATCATTGACAATTAGACATGCCTCTACGATGAAATCAAAGATATTTTGCTCAGTTCAAAGATTTTCAGAGGGGGAAAAAGAGAAGAAGGATGTTCATTTCAAGGAATTTCCTGCCATCTAGTCTGGTCTGACCTAGCTGTTAGGAAGTATTGGTAGCAGAGGCTACATGACAGCGCACACATAGAGAATAGGCTATGTATGACCCACAAAGACCACCAGTGGAGAGAATTGTTTCATCTGCTGATAAGCAGAAGCAGCTCCCACAGTTTTGTTTTCCATCATCCAGCCATAGGCGGCCCTTCATTAGACACCAATTTCTCTGTCAGGACATTTCCAGAAGCCTAGCAGAAGAAAATTTGCTGTCATGGTGCGCATTACATATCCTGCCATTAACAGTCAGCAACCATCGACTTCCTTTGCAGTGATGTCATGAAGTGAAATCCTGAACTGCAATGCTCTGGAACCGTTTAGACTTTAGCAACAAATCAACGTTCTGTTTGGCATCCTTTGACGGTCAAGTTCGTGTATGGAGGCCTGGTGAGAGCGCTTCAATCCTGCCTTTACAGTGGAGGGACACACTGCCCCAACTGCTGCTGATGATCTGCAGAGCCATAGCATACAACAGTCAGTCAGCACTAGTAGTAATATGAGGGGCACTAATAGCTTAGAGTTATGTGCAGGACATCACGTGTGTTCCTCTCATGGCTGTTCTTCCATCTGCCAATTTTCTGCATAATAATGCTCATCCACACTCATCAAGGGTTTTCTAGGAATGCCAGATTTCAACACTTCCTTGCTGCGCAGTCACCAGATTTATCACCAGTCTTCCTTTTATGGGGCTAAGTGGGAAGCCAGCTTATGCAACCTACAATCTACAGGCCCAGCTTCACCATCTGTTGGAAAATGTGCCTCAGGATACCATACAGAACCGGTATGCCTCCATGGCCAACCGTATCTCATCTAGTATTTTAATACCCTGCAGTGGTGTTACTATTTTTTCTCCATGCTGCTGTCTTTTATTGCCAACGCCTTTTTCATCTGTGTATTTATTCCCAGGTCCTTCACAAGTGTGCATTGATATTATTGCTATGCAACTGTTTTGTACATGTAATATGACTGGTTCACCAGTAGGCAGCGTATCTACCAGAGAGAGAGATTTCTAGATAGAACGGACCTTACCATTCCATTCTCCCCCCTTTGGGCAGAAGTGGACCAGTCCTGTTTCTGACCAGGAGGGGTGGCAATTCTTGTTGCGGTTTAAACTCCATATTGGAGCTGAGAAGACACAAAAAATATAGAAACCAGAGGAGAGTGTTCTTAGGTTGCCAGAAGTAGCAGCCAGAGGAAAGTATTCTTCGGCTTGAGGCGGAGCCACAAAAGTAGCTTGTAGAGCACCCGGACTCTGTACTAATTTACTTTACTGAGTGTCAGGAAGTGGATGACAGCACAAGGCACCCCAATCCAGGGATACCAGAACCAACCAAAAGTCCATTAATCAGACCCAAGCAGAGTTTAGCACAGCAGAGAGAAAGAAAGCAGAGTTATAAAGTTTACATGCCAGTGTAAGAAGATCCAGCAGTCATGGTCCATATCGGAACCAATGACAAAGTTAGAGGTAGGGGGAGCGTCCTTAAAAATGATTTTAGGGATTTAGGGCATAAGCTTAGGGCAAGGACCTCCAAGGTAGTGTGTTCTGAAATACTGCCTGTACCACGAGCCACACAAGAAAGGCAGCGGGAGATTAGGGAGGTAAACAAGTGGCTCAAGAACTGGTGGAGGAAGGAGGGGTTTGGGTTCTTGGAGAACTGGGCTGACTTCTCTGTCGGCTACAGGCTCTACCGTAGGGATGGGCTGCACCTCAATGGGGAAGGGGCAGCTGTTTTGGGGGAGAAGATGGCTAGAAGGCTGGAGGAGTGTTTAAACTAGGGACTGGGGGGAAGGGTAACTACATTATAGGAGGGGAAGATAGTGCAGATAGAGACTTGGGGCAAGGTAATGGAACTGGGGGAGGAATGGAAGGAGGAACTAGAACAGATCAGAAGGAAAGGTGTAGGGTAAGAAATATACATCAACCTCTTAATTGTTTGTACACTAATGCCAGAAGCCTAGCTAATAAAACTGGTGAACTGGAATTAGTGATGTGTGAGGAGGACTATGACATAGTGGGAATAACTGAGACATGGCTGGATGATAGCTATGACTGGGCAGTCAACATACAGGGTTACAATCTTTTTAGAAAGGATCGTCAAAACCGGAGAGGGGGAGGGGTCTGCCTTTATGTAAAGTCCTGTCTAAAGCCCACAATCCGGGAAGATATAAGTGAGGGACATGAAGATGTGGAGTCACTGTGGGTAGAAATAAATGGAGCCAAAAACTATAATAAAATACTAATAGGGGTTTATTATAAACCACCTAATATATCAGAGGCCACAGAAAATCTACTACGAAATAGACGAGGCGGCAAATCATAATGAGGTCGTTATTATGGGGGACTTCAACTACCCAGATATAGACTGGGAAACTGAAACCTGTGCATCTCATAAAGGAAACAGGTTCTTGGCAATAACCAAAGACAATTACCTTTCCCAACTGGTTCAGGACCCGACTAGAGGGACGGCCATACTGGACTTAGCATTAACCAATAGATCTGACAGAACAACAGATGTGCAGGTCGGGGGACACCTGGGAAACAGTGACCATAACATAATAACCTTCCAATTGTCATTCAAAAGAGTGTTTCTTCAGGGAGGAACAAAAATACCAAACTTCAAAAAAGCTAAATTTAGCCAACTAAGAGAGGCCATAGGCCTAACTAACTGGGACAAAGTCCTCAAAAATAAAAATATAGCCACAAAATGGGATATTTTTAAAAGCATCCTAATATCTAATTGTGAGAGGTACATACCTTATGGGAATAAAAGGTTAAGGAACAAGAAAAAACCAATGTGGATAAATAGAACTGTAAAGAAAGCAATAAATGACAAAAAGAAAGCATTTAAATCACTAAAACAGGAGGGGAGCGAGGAAGCATTATAAAACTATAAGGACAAAAATAGAATATGTAAAAAACAAATAAAAGCAGCCAAACTAGAGACCGAGAGATTAATCGCCAAAGAGAGTAAAACTAACCCTAAAATGTTATTTAATTATATAAATACTAAAAAGTATAAACCTGAAGGTGTCGGCCCCTTACAGAGTAATGAGGGGGGAGTTGCAGAGAGCGATGAGGAGAAAGCGAAGCTACTAAATAACTTTTTCTCCACTGTATTCACTGAGGAAAATAAAATGTCAGATGAAATGCAGAGTATAAAAGTAAATTCCCCTTTAAAAGTGTCCTCTCTGACCCAGGAAGAGGTACAGCAACGTCTTAAAAATATTAAAATAGACAAATCACCAGGACCGGAAGGCATACACCCCTGTATCCTAAGAGAATTAAGTAATGTCATCGACAGACCCTTATTTCTGATATTTAAGGACTCTATACTGACAGGGAGTGTTCCATAGGATTGGCACATAGCAAATGTGGTACCAATATTCAAAAAGGGTCCAAAAACAGATTGATTGATGTTGTAGAAGGCTTGCACAGTAAAATATCAATTCTTGTAGATGACACTAAACTGTGTAAAGTAATTAAAACAGAAGAGGACAGTACACTGCTACAGATGGATCTGGATAGACTGGAGGCTTGGGTGGAGAACTGGCAAATGAGGTTTAACACTGACAAATGTAAGGTTATGCACATAGGAAGGAATAATGCAAGTCATCAGTACATACTAAATGGTAAAACACTGGGTAACATTGACATGAAAAAGGACCTAGGAATTTTAGTGAACAGCAAATGAAGCTGTAGAAACCCGTGTCAGACAGCTGCTGCCAAGGCCAATAAGATAATGGGTTGTATCAATAGAGGCATAGATGCTGTTGATGAGAACATAGTCCTGCCACTTTACAATTCACTAGTCAGACCGCACATGGAGGACTGTGTACAGTTCTGGGCTCCTGTGAACAAGGCAGACATAGTAGAGCTGGAGAGGGTTCAGAGGAGGGCAACTAAAGTAATAACTGGAATGGGTGGACTATAGTACCCAGAAAGATTATCAAAATTAAGCTTATTCACTTTAGAAAAAAGATGACTGAGGGGAGATGTAATAACTATGTATAAATATATCAGGGGTCAGTACAGAGACATTTAAAGCATTTAAATCACTAAAACAGGAGGAGAGCAAGGAAGCATTGAAAAACTATAAGGAAAAAAATAGAATATGTAAAAAACAAATAAAAGCAGCCAAACTAGAGACCGAGAGATTAATCGCCAAAGAGAGTAAAACTAACCCTAAAATGTTATTTAATTATATAAATACTAAAAAGTATAAACCTGAAGGTGTCGGCCCCTTACAGAGTAATGAGGGGGGAGTTGCAGAGAGCGATGAGGAGAAAGCGAAGCTACTAAATAACTTTTTCTCCACTGTATTCACTGAGGAAAATAAAATGTCAGATGAAATGCAGAGTATAAAAGTAAATTCCCCTTTAAAAGTGTCCTCTCTGACCCAGGAAGAGGTACAGCAACGTCTTAAAAATATTAAAATAGACAAATCACCAGGACCGGAAGGCATACACCCCTGTATCCTAAGAGAATTAAGTAATGTCATCGACAGACCCTTATTTCTGATATTTAAGGACTCTATACTGACGGGGAGTGTTCCACAGGATTGGCGCATAGCAAATGTGGTGCCAATATTCAAAAAGGGTCCAAAAACAGAGCCTGGAAACTATAGGCCGGTAAGTTTAACTTCTGTTGTGGGTAAACTGTTTGAAGGTTTTCTGAGAGATGCTATCTTGGAGTACCTCAATGAAAATAAGCAAATAACTCCGTATCCGCATGGCTTCATGAGGGATCGGTCATGTCAAACCAATTTAATCAGTTTCTATGAGGAGGTAAGTTCTAGACTTGACCGCGGCGACTCAATGGATGTCGTATATTTGGACTTCTCCAAAGCGTTTGACACGGTACCACATAAAAGGTTAGTATATAAAATGAGAATGCTTGGCCTGGGAGAAAATGTCTGTCTGTATGTGGGTAAGTAACTGGCTCAGTGATAGAAAACAGAGGGTGGTTATTAACGGTAGATACTCAGATTGGGTCACTGTCACTGGTGGGTACCACAGGGGTCTGTATTGGGTCCTATTCTCTTCAATATATTTATTAATGATATTGTAGAAGGTTTGCATAGTAAAATATCAATTTTTGTAGATGACACTAAACTGTGTAAAGTAATTAACACAGAGGAGGACAGTGCACTGCTACAGATGGATCTGGATAGACTGGAGGCTTGGGCAGAGAAGTGGCAGATGAGGTTTAACACTGACAAATGTAAGGTTATGCATATGGGAAGGAATAATGCAAGTCACCAGTACATACTAAATAGTAAAGCATTGGGTAACTCTGACATGGAAAAGGACCTAGGAATTTTAGTGAACAGCAAACTAAGCTGTAGAAGCCAGTGCCAGACACCTGCTGCCAAGGCCAATAGGATAATGGGTTGCATCAAAAGGGGCATAGATGCCCGTGATGAGAACATAGTCCTGCCACTTTACAAATCACTAGTCAGACCACACATGGAGGACTGTGTACAGTTCTGGGCTCCTGTGAACAAGGCAGACATAGCAGAGCTGGAGAGAGTTCAGAGGAGGGCAACTAAAGTAATAACTGGAATGGGTGGACTACAGGACCCAGAAAGATTATCAAAATTAGGGTTATTCACTTTAGAAAAAAGACGACTGAGGGGAGATGTAATAACTATGTATAAATATATCAGAGGTCAGTACAGAGATCTCTCCCATGATCTATTTAACCTGAGGACTGTGACTGTGACGAGGGGACATCCTCTGCGTCTGGAGGAAAGAAGGTTTGTACATAAACATAGACGAGGATTCTTTACGGTAAGAGCAGTGAGACTATGGAACTCTCTGCCTGAGGAGGTGGTGATGGTAAGTTCACTAAAAGAGTTCAGGAGGGGCCTGGATGTATTTCTAGAGGGTAATAATATTACAGGTTATAGTTACTAGAGAGGGGTCGTTGATCCAGGGAGTTATTCTGATTGCCTGATTGGAGTCGGGAAGGAATTTTTTCCCCTAAAGTGAGGAAAATTGGCTTCTACCTCACAGGGGTTTTTTTTGCCTTCCTCTGGATCAACTTGTAGGAAAACAGGAAGAACTGGATGGACAGATGTCTTTTTTCGGCCTTACAAACTATGTTACTATGTGTATGCCAAAGCCTGCTGGAACCAAGAGAAAGCTTGAATGTAAGAAAAGCCTGAAAATTGTCTGGAATTTGAGATGAGCGAATCTATTCGCCGATTCATTGATTTGTATCGAATCTTGGAAATTTTTAGCTGCGAAGCGAATCTGAATATTAGGTGATTCGCTTTGGCTTTGTACTCATTCGCAACGTAGTTGTCCTAAAAATTATACGCTATTGCTATGTATAAGTTACTGTTGCGTACAAATTCAATTCATTAGGGAAATTTTACTGTTAGTTCGTTTATCGTGTGCAAAAGCCCAGGAAGAAAGCGGTCACCTGACCTAGTGGGCAGGGCTTGCTCTGATTGGCTCAGGCTCAGTAAGCCAGTGACGCATCACTTCTGCTGCGACTACTGAGACGAGCAGAAGCACTGTGTGTGAAGTTCTGAGAGACTGAGACCTGTTTTGTGAAAATTGGGGTGTAATTGCTCTGGGAATCCATATTACACATATCAGGGATACTGCAGGGAAAGTGCAGGGCCAGTTCAGGGCTAGTATTTAATCAAGCAGGGAGAGAGAGACAGGGAGATACAGGGACAAAGACAAAGACCAGCTGCAGGGCCACAGAGTGAATTGAAAAATGTCTGGAATGGATAAGCAAAAGAGGTCCAGTTCCAGCCAGACTTTGAGCTCCAAAAAAAAGGAGAAGGTGGCACAGGGCAGCAGTGCCAAAGGACCTGTAGCCGGAGCTTCTACTTTTAGTATTCGCAATACTTGGCCGTTATTCCACCAGGCTAACCCACCGAGGCGCAAAATTGTAGTGGAG
This sequence comes from Rhinella marina, assembly GCA_900303285.1. NCBI lineage: Eukaryota > Metazoa > Chordata > Amphibia > Anura > Bufonidae > Rhinella > Rhinella marina. Next base: position 153,537 of record ONZH01025570.1, read on the forward strand.
GAGAAAGTGGATGAGGTAGTGGAGTGGATGGCATGCTCATCTCAGTCTCAGCCGGATGATCTGCTGTCATCTGCTGATACAGTATCCATATGTAGCCAGGGGTCAGACTCAGAGCATTCCTCCTGCTCCACCATTCCTCTCCAGCAAAGCCCGTCATTTTCGATTGCACTTTGTACGCTTATGCAAAGAGGTTGTGTACCTTTTTACCTGAACGTTCGTTATTAGTGCGCGAATGTTTGCTAAAAGCCATATAATTACGTATATTTTGTACGCAAATTAAACAAATCTATTCGTCGAATATACGAATCTTATGAAAAGTTCGGCGAATCAAATTTTGTATGATTCCCTCATCTCTATCTGGAATCAAGTTTACCCAAGTAAGGCTGCTGTTAAAGTTTATCAAGGTCTGAACTCAATACTTATTCTCCACCTCCACCATTAACTATCCCCCTTTATTGCTTCGGGTCCTAACCCTGGGGATTGGCTGTCTCCAGTTAGGAGCACCGTGACACACAGAGACCATTAAGGGGCTGCACCACGCTACTCGGCATTCTTATAGACCTGGGACTCGATCGGCCCTGGGGGGTGGTGCGTTGCAGTATACTGGCTAGAGGCTGTATCGCATCTTATATCCACGCTAGAAGAGGCCTATCAGGGCCCTAGAGCCTCTTTGTTCTTAAATATTATAATCACTTACATACATCATTATTACATTCACACATAGAAAGCTTCCTCCGATTTCAACAACTTCTAGGTGCAGTATGCTTTTTTGTCAGTGCTGGACCTTTATACAAAAAATTGGTCTGAAGTTTAGGAAATCTTCGATTCATAATGAATCCTAATTTCCTCGTGCTTCATGGTAATCAGTTTTTTCTTAAAACAACCACTGCACCTGTTACATAGTAAAAGCAAAAAGCCCAGGAATACAAGATCACCCACAATGCCATGGAGCCAGCCCATCTGCATATAGCCATCCCCTGTGATGTCACAGCCCTATAAAACCCCCATCCCACGTGGTCTCCACCATTGTCCTGTGAACTCAGCATAGGGAGGGACGTGAAAAGCGCACATGCGCTAGGGATAGTGTTGCTGAAAATGAGTAATAGAAGAAGATTGGACAAGGAGAGTGCAGGGAGAGTGCAGGGAGACTGCCAGGAGACTTATGCTGCGTCAGTCTATTTATTTATTCCTAAATTTACTTATTTCGACATCAGCTATAAATTAAAGAAGAACTCCCGCAAAAAATTTTATTCTCTGACCTGTTAGAAAGGTGCATGATGTAATCTGTAGTGATTGTCATTTTCTTATCAGTGACTGTTTCTGTGAGTAAAAACCTCTCTTCTTATTGTAGCTGGGTCATGTGACCAACTCCCTGACCTTCAACTGACCCAGGACAGAAAGCCAGTAACTGCTCTATTCATTCCTATGGGAGCCTCACTTTCAGTCTCATAGGAATACATAGAGAATTAGACTTCCTGTCCACACATAAGTCTCTGTGTGAGTTGGTGGGTCTAATTGCTGGTCACATGACACAGATAAGAAACTTCAGGATGATATAAGTCAAAAATTCAGACACTGGTAAGAAAATGACATTCACTACAGATTATATCATGTACATTTCTAGCAGGACATGGAATAAAAGTTTTGTCGGGAGTTCTTCTTTAAGATATGTAATTCAATACCAATAAGATGGAAGCCTTTATTATTCTACTGCCAGCGTGCCAACCAATACCATCGTTGAGGGGCCAGGTCTTAATGATGACCATCCTCATATTTTGCTGGCTTTACTTCTTCAAAATTATCCTTCAAAGTCTCCATGTCCTAGAAAAGTCAGCAAGATGCAGAGAGAGGAGTGTAACAGCAGCTGCTATGTGACACTGTTCCCCTCCTTACCGCCGCGGTTCTGGGCGCTGTGTTCAGCGGTGATCTGCTGCCTATGCTTCCCATTGGCTCTGTCTGTGTAGTGCTGTTTCTGGATCCGCTCCACGGTTTCCATTTAGCCCTGGCTGCAACATGCTTGCTGCTTGTAACCAGCATCTCTTCCTTAGGGCCGACACCCTAAAGGATCATGTGACGTGGGTTGGATCATGTGACGTGATTGACCAATCCTGGTCCTCCTGCACATTTATAAGTGGCTCAGCCCTCTTCCCAGATGCCTAAGTGTCAAGGTCCATTTTTCCTGCCTCCTCGGTCTAACAATGACCTTTTTAAAACACCTTTTGCAGAGGAACAAGAGGAGAAGCTCTAGGAAAAGAGAAAAGTCCATGGATGTAACATAGTAGCATAGTAACATAGTTTATAAGGCCAAAAAAGCCCTCTATCCATCCAGTTCGGCCTCTTATCCTGCAAGTTAATCCAGAGGAAGGCAAAACATCCCTGTGAGGTACAAGCAAATTTTCCTCACTTTAGGGGAAAAAATTCCTTCCCGACTCCAATCAGGCATCAGAATTACTCCCTGGATCAACGACCCCTCTCTAGTAACTATAACCTGTAATATTATTATCCTCCAGAAATACATCCAGGCCCCTCTTGAACTCTTTTAGTGAATTCACCATTACCACCTACTCAGGGAGAGAGTTTTGTAGATTTGTAACGAATCCTCCATTTTTTCTACTCAGAAGCGAATCCGGATCTTTTCAGATTTGCTTCGTATTAATAATAAAAGTAATTAAAATTTTGAACACTAACGTTACATACGCTAAGTACGCAACGTACGCATTCTTCTTGCCCCCGGCCCCCAGAAGCGGGGAAATTACGATAGGCCCCCTCAAGAGTGGGAAAGTGATGATACACCCCCCTCAGAAGTGGGAAAAACCAGCCCAGCCCACCGGGAACTAACTATTTGCACGTATAGGGAGTGAAGACGCTTCTCTCATTACTCCGCCCTCCTCTCCAGTTCAAGCAAGTGGTGAACAAGATACCACAGCATGGCGAAGAAACTGCGACCAAAGTGGGGGGGGGGATGGTCTTTGGGAACGAGTACCCCGAACCACCACCTGCTTCAGAGATCAGAGCGTCACAATTGTGCAAGACAGTCTCACAAGCTCCTGACTCGATACTCGCCTTGCCAGCTGGAGTGGCTGGTGCGGCAGAGGCGGCTGAAGTGTCCACCTCGCCGCCCAGGAGGAGAGCAACAAAACCTTCCATGCTGCAGAATCCCATTGTGCCTGCATCAGTGACGGCCTATGCCCAGATCCTATGGGACTACAAGAATGTGGTGGAGGACTGGGTCATCCAAGTAGTGGACCATCTGAGGCCGGGAGACCCTACACTGGAGCGGCATAAGGGAACTGTCCTATGGTTTTCAGTGGAGTGAGGCTCTGGCTTCTGGCGGATGAAGAGGACGGCAAGGAGTACTTTGTGGGCCTCAGGTCAGTGAAACGGCCGTACCTGCCCCAACCCCATCACAGCCTGTATGTGGGGGATCAGGTGGAATATACCCCCATGGCATCCCTGAAAGGCCCCTTTGCTACAAGGCTTACATTATTATCTTAGCCCCTGGTCCCTACATCACCACCAGAAGTTTGGCCAAAGAAACCACCAGGCGAAGGACGCGTGCGCTGCCTACAGGAGTCACCAGATGACACCCTCCATTTCAGGGAGGAGCTACAGCTGGAGCCCCTGATCCCTGGACTGCCACCACCACCACCACCACCATCACAGTCCTTTCAGCTGGGTCAGCTGACGATATCATCGTTAACATTCCAGTCCACGGTGATCCACCAGTACCAACTACCCTGGAAAATGAAGTCAGCAGCAGCCAGGGGAGCTGGCAGTTCTTCCCTGGGTGCAACCGCTGCAGCCAGACGTCCTTACCCCTGCTGTCCCGACAGGAGTGTCCGGAAAAGTGAAGGCGCCTGTGGCTGCAGTGCTCACCAGTGTGACGACCACCCCGACCCGGTCAAGTCCTACTTCTGGCAGAAGAGGGCATTGGAGCTCCACCACGGCAGCCAGCTTGGCCTACAAGAGGCAGGAGCGTCCTCTGATGTCATTCAGTAGCAGGTCAAGCAAGGAGGAATTCAGGTCCCTCATCTGAGGAACCCTTCTACTGGCTGAGTAATTTAAAGGACACCTCTGGAGGACCTATGGGAGCCACAACATGGACTGCACCTGATGGGTGAGAGCAAGTTCGCACTTGTTTTTAATTTATCTTGTTTTTATTACCCCCACTTTGACTCTCACCCAGATGGACATGGCTTGTAAGGACCCCCCCTCCCCCAATTCTGCAGAAAATTCCCAGTTGCGCCTAAGTACACCAATTTTCCTTTTTCTTCCCTTCTCAGGTTATTTGGGAGCCCCCTTTGCAAAGAAGGTTCTCTATTTGCTGCTATTTTATGTTATCCATGTGGATTACACATTTCCTGTTTGGATTACAATATTACCTCACGTGGATTACAATTGAACTTTGGACTGTGTTCCAGTGTTTTATCATGCCAAGCAGCCATGAGGAGAGACTCAAACGTATATTTGAGCCTATTATGCTTGCAAATCTGAAATTGATTGCACTAAAATGTTTGCATAATTATGTCTTTGCTGTATTTTAGCAATAATGTTTTTACAGGTTCCGCAACGTTCAAGCACTTTAGCCCGTTGTGTGTATTCTTTTTCAGGTACTGCAATGTGTCCTATTATGCACTTCTTGTACCGTGTTTTTTAGTAAATTATGCACTTAGCAGGATAGCTAGCACCTTAATTTTCTAGCTCATATAGACTCCCTCTAAAGACTGTACGCCGTGGCGTAGCCTCGTGCATATGACATAATTGCAAGTCAATAGTAAGCTAAGGATTTGTACGCACTTTGTACGCTAATGCTTATGTATTGCGTACTTTTAGCAATGCTGACTATATGTTCGTAATTTGTGTAGGAATGTTCGCAAAACAACGATTATTTTTTAATGCAAATTTGAATCTTGTAAGAAATTTGTCGATTATTCGCCAAAGCAAATTTTGGATGATTCGCTCATCTCTACTCACTGCTCTCACTGTAAATAATCCTCTTCTATGTTTGTGTACAAACCTTCTTTCCTCCAGACGCAGAGGATGTCCCCTCGTCACAGACCTGGGGATAAATAGATGATTGGAGAGATCTCTGTACTGACCTCTGATATATTTATACATAGTTATTACATCTCCCCTCAGTCATCTTTTTTCTAAAGTGAATAAGCTTAATTCTGATAATCTTTCTGGGTACTGTAGTCCACCCATTCCAGTTATTACTTTAGTTGCCCTCCTCTGAACCCTCTCCAGCTCTACTATGTCTGCCTCGTTCACAGGAGCCCAGAACTGTACACAGTCCTCCATGTGTGGTCTGACTAGTGATTTGTAAAGTGGCAGGACTATGTTCTCATCATGGGCATCTATGCCTCTATTGCTGTGGTTCTCAACTCCAGTCCTCGGGACCCACCTGCCAGTCAGGATTTAGGAATATCCCACAGAATGAATACCTGTGGTAAGTCCTGATGGATGGACGCTAATTATATCAGCTGGTCTAAACTAAGGAAATCCTGAAAACCTGACTGGCAGGTGGGTCCCGAGGACTGGAGTTGAGAACCACTGCTCTATTGATACAACCCATTATCTTATTGGCCTTGGCAGCAGCTGTCTGACACGGGTTTCTACAGCTTCATTTGCTGTTCACTAAAATTCCTAGGTCCTTTTTCATGTCAATGTTACCCAGTGTTTTACCATTTAGTATGTACTGATGACTTGCATTATTCCTTCCTATGTGCATAACCTTACATTTGTCAGTGTTAAACCTCATTTGCCAGTTCTCCACCCAAGCCTCCAGTCTATCCAGATCCATCTGTAGCAGTGTACTGTCCTCTTCTGTTTTAATTACTTTACACAGTTTAGTGTCATCTACAAGAATTGATATTTTACTGTGCAAGCCTTCTACAACATCAATCAATCTGTTTTTGGACCCTTTTTGAATATTGGTACCACATTTGCTATGTGCCAATCCTGTGGAACACTCCCTGTCAGTATAGAGTCCTTAAATATCAGAAATAAGGGTCTGGCGATGACATTACTTAATTCATCGCCATCCGTATGCCATCCGGTCCTGGTGATTTGTCTATTTTAATCTTTTTAAGACGCAGCTCTACTTCTTCCTGGGTCAGACAGGGCACTTTTAATGGGGAATTTACTTTTATATTCTGCATTTCATCTGACAGTTTATTTTCCTCAGTGAATACAGTGGAGAAAAAAATATTTAGTAGCTTTGCTTTCTCCTCATCGCTCTCTGCAACTTGCCCCTCATTACTCTGTAAGGGGCCGACACCTTCAGATTTATACTTTTTACCATTTATCTCAAAGTCTCTTGCAGGTAAAGGAATCCACTGGCCAAAGGTAAGGGACTTAGAGATCATATTGCAGGTAAAAATGACACATTCTCCAAAAAAAAGTCTTCATGTTTTTCTTATAGCTGGTCAAGAGAAGGTCTTACACCTGCCAACTTACCACCAAAAATTTCTAGGAGCAACCAACAGTTGAATAGATTTCAGTGGAGGTGCCTGAGACTTACCCTAAAGAGTAGATTCAAAATGTCCTGCATTGACCCTGCCACACTTTTATCTGGGGATGTCATGTACACCACTGGAAGGGGTTGCTCCACTTTCTCGGCTCTACACAAACCTTTAGTACAAGGCAAGAAACGAGTTAAGACCAGTCCACACATCCATATAACACACTGTCACGACTCCGTGTTCCACCAACGAGATGCCAATACTATATTACACACCTACTCATGAGCTATGTGCGCTTCATCAAATTTTATAACACTAAGCCATGCCTCTAACTCCACCCAATGCACATCTATACAAGTCCAATCCCACCCCATCCCTTTAGCGTCCCCACACAGTAAAAATGTCTCTATTATTTGCTCATAAGAAAACAGACTGGAGTCTGACTCCTCCCACAAATGGTCACATGGTCATGACATAATCACAGGCCCTTTACCTGCTCCAGCAATACAGCCTGGAGCCTGACACCTCCCACACATGATCACATGGTCATGACATCATGAAAGGTCCTTCACCTCCTTCAGCCAAACAACCTGGAGCCTGACTCCTCCCACAAACGATCACATGGTCATGACATCATGAAAGGTCCTTTACCTCCAGCACAGCCTGGAGCCTGACTCCTCCCACATATGATCACATGGTCACCAGGAAATGTCCTTTAACCCACTAGTCTCTCTCCTCCCCCATACCTGTAGAGTCCAGTGGTGCGGGTGGAGGTATGTGTACAGTCACCACCATTGTTTGTCAGGATTACTAGGGCCCTTTCACACCTAGGAGTTGTGGTAAGTAATGGGACAGCAGCTGGATGCTGTTACTAGAAGGACTTTTCTACTTATTTATCTGCTGTATAGTAGAAGGACTTCTATTCTGTGTGATGCTCCTGTCCTGCCTCCTCCACTATCATAGTGATGGCCCCCACCTTCCTTTGTGCTGTCTCCTCCACTATCATAGAAGGGGCCCCTGCTACTGTCATTCCTCCGCCACCATTATAGTGATGGTCCACAGCCTCCTGTGCCCTGTCTCCTCCACCACCATAGTGCTGGTCCCCGGCCTCCTATGTCCTGCCTCCTCCACCATCATAGTGATGGTCCCCAGCTAAAAGCGGAGAGCATACAACATCTACACTTTATTTTCTCCTCCAAAGTCTCCTCCTAATTATATTTTACATGGGATTTTTTTTTAGGATTTTACATAGTTTCTTTTCTTCATTCAGGTTTCTACAATATAGGATCTGCTCAGTGGAGATCTTCTATATAAGATCCTTCTCCTGATTGACCCGTCAAGGATGGATAGGGACAGGGACAAGATGGCGGAGAGTATAATAAATCTCACCCTAGAGATCCTCTTCCGGCTTACTGGAGAGGTGAGAGATTCTGATGATGTCACATTACATCATCTTATCTATGTTACTAACAGATGGACATGACTGGAGAGGTGAGGGACTCTGGAGATGTATGGAGTGATATTTATTACTGTATCTCTCCATAACCAGGACTACACAGTAGTGAAGAAGACCTCTAGTGAGCGCTGTCAGGACCCTGTGTCTGAAGGATGGGGAAGAACCCTGAGCCCAATCACAGGGCCTCCACCTCACCCCCTGATACATGAGGAAATCAATAGAGAGAAGATCCTAGAACTCACCAACAAGATGATTGAGCTGCTGACTGGAGAGGTGACACTGCTGGGAATGCTGGGACATTATACAGGAACGCTATGAAGGGATCTGGGTGATGACTGTATCATTGTGTTGTCAGGTTCCTATAAGGTGTCAGGATGTCACCGTCTATTTCTCCATGGAGGAGTGGGAGTATTTAGAAGGACACAAAGATCTGTACAAGGACATCATGATGGAGGATCACCGGCCCCTCACATCACCAGGTAATAGACATGACTAAATCCACACGTCCTCTCATTATCTGTATGTAAGGAATGAATTCAGTCACTGGATGTGTTTCCTACAGTTAAGGAAGAGAGAAGAACACCGGAGAGATGTCCCAGTCCTCTTCTTCCACAGGATGGTTCAGAAGAACATCACAATGTCCCACAGGATGATCAGGTAGATGGAGATAAGGTCTCATGAAATGTCCCCTATGATGTGTAGAAGGCTGTGAAGATCTTGTGTTCAGTCTTGTTTTATCCACCAGTATTATATGTTTTATCCTTGTATAATGAGAAAGGTGGAGATGCATCTATAGGTCTCTAGGAGACTAGTCCCTTTCATATCCTGTCCCACCTGGGAATTTGACATAGTGTTTCACCATTCACTGAGAAAGGATGCTACTATGCACATTCATGGTTCTTTGTGGCCCATACTACACATCCTTCCATGACTTATCTAACTACCCATGGCTGCATATGACACAATGTATACTAGAGGATGGTCCCAAGGCAGCAAGTCATACCACAGATTCCATTCTAGCACATCTACAGTGGGGAATATAAGTCTATAATTTTTATCACAGGTACACTTCAACTATGAGAGACAGAATATAAAAAAAAAAAATCACATTGTATGATTTTTAAATAATTAATTTGCATTTTATTACATGAAATAAGTATTTGATCACCTACCAACCAGCAAGAATTCTGTCTCTCACAGACCTGTTAGTTTCTCTATAAGAAGCCTCCTACTCTGCACCTATTACTTCTGTTAATTGAACCTTTTTGAACTCATTACCTGTATAAAAGACACCTGTCCACACACTCAATCAATCACACTCCAACCTCTCCACCATGGCTAAGGCTAAAGAGCTGTCTAAGGACACCAGAGACAAAATCATAGACCTGCACAAGGCTGGGATGAGCTACAGGACAATAGGCCAGCAGCTCGGTGAGAAGGCAACAACTGTTGGTATAATTAGTAGAAAATGGAAGAAACACAAGACGACTGTCAATCTTCCTCGATTTGGGGCTCCATGTAGGATTTCGCCTCTTTGGCTACGGATGATTCTGAGAAAGATGAGTAATCAATCCAGAACTACACAGGAGGATCTTGTAAATGGCCTGAAGAGAGCTGGAGCCACCGTCTCAAAGATTACAGTTAGTAACACACTCCGCCATAATGGATTAAAATCCTGCAGGTCACACAAGGTCCCCCTGCTCACACCAGTACATGTCCAGGCCCATTTGAAGTTCACCAATGACCATCTGGATGATCCAGTGGAGGCATGGGAGAAGGTCATGTGGTCAGATGAGACCAAAATAGAACTTTTTGGTATCAACTCCACTCGCCGTGTTTGGAGGAAGAAGAAGGATGAGTACAACCCCAAGAACATTGATCTAACCGTGAAGTATAGGGTTGGAAATATACTTTCGGGCTGCTTTTCTGCAAGGGGGACCAGACGACTGCACTGTATTGAAGGAAGGATGGATTGGGCAAAGTATTGCGAGACTTTGGCCAACAATCTCCTTCCCTCAGTAAGAGCATTAAAGGGATTCTCTGCTATTACCCAGCTGCAGCAGCGTTTCCACTCTTTCCTCTTCATGGTAGTTTGACCGCTCCTCCAGCGATTTCACATCTTCCGGTCCTTCCCCATCATCTTCTTTTCTGCTCTGAATGCAGGTCACTGACATCACTGCCTCCTATTGAATGAGTGGGGACAAAACTGAAGCATTTTCCTCTGCTATTGAGTTCCTATGATGGATCTCAATAGCGGAAAGGGAAGATTCTAGTGTGAAAGTAGCCTTAGCTTTTTTATTCCTCTCCTAGATGGTGATAGAAGATTCTGTGGACTGTGAGTGATGGGATCTAGACACTGAGTGAGAAATAGACGAGCAGGAGTCATGTCTGAATGAAGTAATGTGGTCACATGTTGTGGGCGGAGCTCCAGCAGACTGAACAGTGGGGGCGGGGCCAGCCTGTGACTCATCACTCTGCAGTGCAGCCAGGCTTTATCAATAAAGTTACCTATTCAACAAAACAGAAAACTAAGAAAGTAAACATCTGCCAGGAAAGTCTGATGCCCAGACAGGGAGAAAGAAAGCTCAGACATGAAAAACAGATATTGGGGGCATAGGTATGCATGTGTTAGGAGCACATGAAAAGAGTTTTGATTTTGGGACTGGACAATCTCTTTAAAGGGGTTATCCAACCCCTGTAATGTTCCCCCTAATGCCCATGCCCCTCATATAGGTTATATTTACCCCCTCCCCCCCAGGACCCACGTTGCTCCTTATCCCTGAACGGCTGCTTCTGCATGCATTGATAATGGTGTGTGTGGGGGCGGGGGGTGTCAGCCAATAGCAGGCCATGACAGGGACAAGCCTCCTTTCACCAAAATCGTGGGTGATGCTAGGTAGGTTACCTATTGTTGAAGAAAAATATCATAAGTGTAGATTGTTTTTGATCTGCAACCTCCACTGATCTGTAGAACATGAGGAGGGGAGAAGCATGTGTATAGCGTGATCTCTCTCCTCACTGTATGAGACGGGCTCCATAGAAGTCTACTGACCTGTCTCAGTCCTGTCCTCTATAATGATGAGGGAGAGCACGCTATCTGCACACTCTCTTTGCACACTTCTAGGCATCAGTGGGGGTGTCAGTGCTCAGATCCCCCCACCAATCTGAACTTTTAAAATGTCTATAACGGGTGGCCAACCTTGCAGACACAAAGAGCCAAGAAAAAAAACTTATGACTACCAGGAGCCACAAGCTATACATTGGCACACAAGTCACTGTATTTTTCACCCTATAAGATGCACCTAGGTTTTAGTGGAGAAAAATAAGAAAAAAAATATTTTTCATCTGATCTGATCTTATTTTTCATTAGCAGAGAAAAAAAGGAAAAAAAATATTTTTATCAGACCTCAGATTGGACTCCTAATCCTCATCTGACCTAAAATATGATCCTCAACACAAATCAAACTCCCAGTTTCAGACCCTCGGTGCTCAGATCATACCCTCATGCTCAGATCATACCCTCATGCTCAGATCTGACCCCTCCCCCAAGCTCAGATCTGACGCCCATGCTCAGATCAGACCCCCCATGCTCACACCAGACCCCACATGCTCCCACCAGACCCCCCCATGCTCAGATCTGACCCTCATGCTCAGATATGACCCCCTCATGCTCAGATTAGACCCCCCTTGCTCAGATTAGACTGTCCATGCTGAGACCAGACCCCCTTTCTCAGATAAGACCCCCCCATACTCAGATCTGACCCCCATGCTCACACCAGACCGCTCATGGTTACACCAGATCCCTACATGCTCTCATTTGACCCTCATGTTCAGATATGACCCCCCCCCATACTCAGACCTCCCATGCTCAGATCAGACCCCCCCATGCTCAGATCAGACCCCCATGCTCACACCAGACCCCTCATGCTCACACCAGACCCCCTATGCTCAGATCGGACCCTCATGCTCAGATCGGACCCTCTCATGCTCAGATTAGACCCCCCCATGCTCAAATTACACTGTCCATGCTTAGACCAGACCCCCTTGCTCAGATCTGACCCCCCATGCTCACAACAGACTGCTCATGTTCACACCAGATCCCCCCATGCTCAGATCAGACCCCCAATGCTCAGATCAAACCCCCAATGCTCAGATCAGACCCCCCAATGCTCAGATCAGACCCCCCAATGCTCAGATCAGACCCCCCAATGCTCAGATCAGACCCCCCAATGCTCAGATCAGACTCCCCGAATGCTCAGATCAGACTCCCCAATGCTCAGATCAGACTCCCCAATGCTCAGATCAGACCCCCCAATGCTCAGATCAGACCCCCCAATGCTCAGATCAGACTCCCCGAATGCTCAGATCAGACTCCCCGAATGCTCAGATCAGACTCCCCAATGCTCAGATCAGACTCCCCAATGCTCAGATCAGACCCCCGAATGCTCAGATCAGACTCCCCGAATGTTGAGATCAGACTCCCCGAATGCTCAGATCAGACTCCCCAATGCTCAGATCAGACCCCCCAATGCTCAGATCAGACTCCCCGAATGCTCAGATCAGACCCCCCCATGCTCAGATCAGGCCCCCACTCCATGCTCAGATTAGATCCCCCATGTTCAGTTCTATAATTTAGAAAAATCTCCTACCTCCACCGATTGGGCACTTGCTACTCTGCATGTCTGACATGCTCTCCAATGTGACCTGATGCACACAATGCCAGGTGATAGCACGCGTCTCCACATACCACGTTCTGTCACTGTGTGCATCAGGACGTAGTGAAGAGTGAGCTGGAGCTGCAGAGTAGTAACGGTGTTCAATGAGGAAAGGAGATCTGAGCATGGGGTGGAGAGTGTGGCAGCCTGACTGCTTCCCAGTTCCACCAAAAGAGCCACACTTGAAGAGGCAAAGAGCCGCAAGCGGCTCAAGAGCCACAGGTTGGCCACCCCTGGTCTATAATATACTACTCCCTGAATAAAGAAGCAATCAGATTGGATTCACATAGGACGGGGGCTGGCCAACCTGAGGCTCTCCAGCTGTTGTAAAACTACAACTCCCACCATGCCCTGCTGTAGGATGATAGCTGTAGGCAGACTGGGCATGCTGGGAGTTGTAGTTTTGCAACAGCTGGAGAGCCGCAGGTTGGCCAGCCCTGACATAGGAGATCTGCAGATATTTGGGTCAGATATCTCCTGCTTTCCGGCCATTTTGGTTATTCTAATTACTGATCTTTTCTGATCATATAAAACACACGACTTCTCCAACCGTCTGATGACTTCTACAATATTTCTTTCACAGCTTGTGAATCCGGGTGAAGATCTGAACAATATTAATCCTCCAGAGACAGATGTGAGGGGTGATGAGCAGAGTATAGAGGACATTCCTACAGATAACCGCCCAGGTGAGTAGTGACCACTAAGTAAAGCAGAGAAGACTCACAGATTCTACTCCTTCACTGGATGATACAGTTTTATGTCTTCCGTCAGGGTTACATTAACTGGTTCAGCTAAAATTCTAATTAAATACGGATGAAAATGTAATAGTGTTATAGGTGATACTACATGCTGACTAGAGATGAGCGAGCATGTTCGGCAGAGCATGCTCGAGTGCCATTTTTGCGTATTTGCGTATGCATTTTAAAATTCCTACGCTATTCATACGCATATTTTAATCTATACGCAAATGCGTACGAATTGCGTACGAATAGCGTACAAATTCAATTTGTACGCTATTCGTACGCATTTGCGTAAAGATTAAAATATGCGTATGAATAGCGTAGGAATTTTAAAATGCGTACGCAAATACGCAAAAATGGCACTCGAGCATGCTCTGCCGAGCATGCTTGCTCCTCTCTAATGCTGACTCATTTATTATAAAGAATGTTGAAATTCAGGAAAAATAGTAAAAATAACTAAACTATGATGAAAGCTATATAGACAAAAATAACAGAGTAAAGGAAGTAACAGCCACCCAAAGCCGTCAACAAATGAGTGATCTCCACATGGACCAGTCCCCAACATGACACTCAGCCGATGCCCATATGATACAAAGAGAAGTGATGGAAGCAAGACATATCTTACCCTGATGATGTCTTCAATGGAGCTGAGCTCTCTGTTACATGGCCGGTGTTCTCTAGTCTCTGGGCCCCTCCCATCCCCACCTAAAGAGCTCAGTGTGCAGCACAGTTACTTCAGGAATGCCAGGTATCAGACACCAATAATCAACTACATTACAAGGAATTATAGTGGAGAGGACCACTAAAATAACTTGTTATAAAGATTCAAACAGTATACCTGGATTATGGACATGAAACAGACCTATGTAAATGAAGCCGATTTGTCTGACGGAAAATTCTTTGCCCAGCTTTGGGACTAATGAACCATTAGCTCAAATTAGGGTCATATCAAGTTACTGTGTCTGAACAATGCAGAAAATCGAGACATTCACCTAAATAACAGAAGATCCTTCATAGGCTGTGAGGTAAGAGCTATGAGTGTCCGGAATGATGGACAATTTCTCTCCGCCAACTATGACTGGGGAACATGGTCAGCAACAATGGCAGGAGCGTTGTGACTATGCTGCATTTGGTGAAACTATCACATTCCTGCATTGCACATGTGATAAATTTAATGGTGCAATGCTTTTTAAAAAGTTTTGTGACCTTCAGACGTTCAGTAGTCAACTTCTCCAGGTATGGCCACACTGCTCAGCTCTACACTGGGCTTTAAATTAGGCCCTAATGACCCATGTGATCATCAGCTGTGGGCTGTTGGAAGACCAGGACCGGAGCCCCGGTGGAGTGAGCGTCCCACTGCCAACCTCACTCACTCCAGTATAAGCAGGCCCAGTACTTATCTTACAAACCTGTCTATGTTAGCTATGGCTAACGCAGACAAAACAGACTATCAATCCTGCTTATCATGTGTCTGAGTTAACCTATTGGTTCCCAGAGATACACCCAAGGCTTCCCACACAGCACTTAACCATTTCAGTGGCAGATATGTGTTCTCCCAAACCATGCCTTTCTTACAGACTATAAAGCAGTCAATGATTACATCAGGCAAGAGACCTCCACAATAGGTTCTGCTAATGAAAAAAGGAGAAGTTTTAAACCACATTTTCAGGTCAAGCCACTGCTTTCCCCAATACCACCGTGTGTATAAACATATGGGATCCAAAAATTTGCTATGAGGCCCAGCCTTTTCTACTTGTGTCTCTGAGTCTACTCTTAGATTGTCATCTGTTTTTATCACCAGCATTTTAGTCAATTGATATTTGAATTCTTCTCCATGACTGGTAATTTCTATAGACTTTGTTTTATATAGAAATGTTATAAAATATCAATAGTATTTTATGGTTATATTATTCATCAGTAATAAAATATCTTGTATTATTGGCAGATGACTGTACCAGGAACTCAGAGGAACATCTGATATCTTCTGATTTTAAAGTAGACGTTTGTGATATCACACGAGATACATATGAAGAACATTCCAATATCCAAAATATATCCTCATCCATTCCCAAGAAAAATGTGGCATCTGATCCTTTTAACCAGGTCCAATCTGCTAAATCATCAGAGACTATCATACAAAATAAAAGTCACATAAGTGGTGAAAGTCAAACAGCTCACTTAAGAGAGAAGCCATTTTTATGTGTAGAATGTGGGAAATGTTATCGTTATGAATTGGAACTTGTTACACATCAGAGAATTCACACAGGGGTGAAGTCATATTCATGTTCAGAATGTGAGAAATGTTGTAATAGTAAATCAAACCTTGTTAGACATCAGAGAATTCACACAGGGGAAAAGCCATATTCATGTTCAGAATGTGGGAAATGTTTTGCTAGAAAACCGAATCTTGTTGAACATGAGAGAGTTCACACAGGGGAGAAGCCATATTCATGTTCAGAATGTGGGAAATGCTTTGCTGTAAAACAACATCTGGTTAGACACCAAAGAATTCATACAGGGGAGAAACCATTTTCATGTTTGGAATGTGGGAGATATTATAGACATAAACAGGAATTTGTTAGACATCAAAGAATGCACACAGGGGAGAAGCCATTTTCATGTTCAGAATGTGGGAAATGTTTTGCTTTAAAAAAATATCTTGTTGCACATCAAAGAATTCACACAGGGGAGAAGCCATTTTCATGTTCAGAATGTGGAAAATGCTTTGCTGGAAAGCAACATCTGGTTAGACATCAAAGAATTCATACAGGGGAGAAGCCATTTTCATGTTCGGAATGTGGGAGAAATTATAGATACGAACAGGAACTTGTTACACATAAAAGAATGCACACAGGGGAAAAACCATTTTCATGTTCAGAATGTGGGAAATGTTTTGCAATAAAAAGATATCTTGTTACACATCAAAAAAGTCACACAGGGGAGAAGCTATATTCATGTTCAGAATGTGGAAAATGTTATCGTGATAGAGCAGCTTTTTTTACACATCAGAGAATTCACACAGGCGAGAAGCCATTTTTATGTTCAGAATGTGGAAAACATTTTAGTGATAAATCTGCTCTTGTTACACATCAGAGAATTCACACAGGGGAGAAACCGTTTTCATGTTCAGAATGTGGAAAATCTTTTAGTGATAAATCAGCTTTTGCTACTCATCGGAGAATTCACACAGGGGAAAAGCCATTTTCATGTTCAGAATGTGGAAAATCTTTTAGTGATAAATCATCTCTTATTACACATCAGAGAACTCACACAGGGGAGAAGCCATTTTCATGTTCAGAATGTGGAAAATGTTTTAATCATAAATCATCTCTTATTACACATCAGAGAATTCACACAGGGGAGAAGCCATTTTCATGTTCAGAATGTGGAAAATGTTTTAAGCAAAAATCATCTCTTATTACACATCAGAGAATTCACACAGGGGAGAAGCCATATTCATGTTCAGAGTGCGGTAAATGCTTTGCTATTAAAAATCAGCTTTTTAGACATCAGAGAATCCACATGGGAGAGAAGCCATTTTCATGTTTAGAATGTGGGAAATGTTATAGTTATGAATTGGAACTTGTTACACATCAGAGAATTCACACGTGGGAGGAACCATTTTCATGTTCTGAGTGTGGCAAATGTTTTCATCACAAATCAGCTCTTGTTAAACATCAGAAAACTCACACAGGGGAGAAGCCATTTTCATGTTCTGAGTGTGGCAAATGTTTTCATCAGAAATCAGCTCTTGTTACACATCAGAGAACTCACACAGGGGAGAAGCCATATTCATGTTCAGAATGTGGGAAATGTTTTAACACGAAATCAACTTTCGCTGTACATCAGAGAATTCACACGGGGGAGAGGCCATACTCATGTTTAGAATGTGGGAAATGTTTTTATCAGAAAGCACATCTTGTTAAACATCAGACAATGCACACAGGAGAGAAGCCATCTTCATGTTCGGCCCATTAGTGACTTTCCATATGTGTTTTTACAGCAGTCGATAACTGGCTTTAATCTAACAGAATATGCCTATTGACATTGCTGCATCAGAATAAGATGGCACTGCCGGGCAGTAAATCAGGACCCACTTTAAGTTACCGAATGTATATGGGTGCACAGAGCAATGATCTCCTGTATTGAATGAGTGCCGGTGATCAACAATAAAATACAGGTAAAAGTGTCCTTTTTTTAAAAAATCTTAAAAATGTTTAATCTCCTCTCACCAAAAATAGTCATAGTCTTGTCTGGAGGAGCAGTACTGAGAGGCTATAAGACAATCAGATATTGGAATATTGTGTACTGGAAAAAATACAGATGGGACTTTATATAGCAGCATGATGGTATATATCATTCATTATATTGGTTTGGTGACTGTTGTCAGCTATGGACGGCCCCTAAAAATCCATTGTTTAGATAAACCCTTGTAAGAAACCTGAGGAGCAGATGAGGAAATGTCTCTTCTCTGTTCTCGTGTCTCATAACTTGTTATTACCAATCACTAATAAAGATTTTCTTTTATAATGTATGTTCTTGTGTTCGGGCCTTTCTTTCTTCATTCTTTAGACGCCACCATGGATCCCAGACTTTGTGGAATTTGTTAGGACACGTCCCTTTATAGGTGATCATTGTACAAATTTTATAAAGAATATGAAGAATATAAAGAACATTTGTGTGTTTTTTTGGCAAACCCCTTTCTATGTATTGTGGGTGTTCAGCTCACAGGTAGTCACTTGTATCAGCACAAGACACCGGTATAAGTGAAACTCAGTGGACAATTTATTGTCTCTTCCACATGAATACACAGAAACACGCTTTCTTCAGCTTGTAAAAACATAAAACAAAACAGTCTTTTTTTCAGAAATTATCAACTTAAAGAAGAAACCTCACCGGGTCAGTGGTGTAGTGTTCCAAAGGAACTTTTGGGCAGTTTTTCTCCAATACAGCACGCAGGCCTTCAGTTTGCTCCCAAAGCTCCCAAATCAGCTGTCCTGAGCTGTTATAGCTGCCTTTTTACAGGGCTAGTAAAAACCCGGGCTGGAGTATGAGAGCGACCTTTCCCAACCAAGCTCTCTAGTAGCTCCATAAAAACCCGGACTACAGCAGAAACAACATAGTCAGTAACATAGTGTTACTGGTACAAGCTGTAGGGTTTTTACATCACCGAGGCCAGCCACCTTGGTGACACATACCTGCCATCCACTACTTTACCTCTTACATATCCCCCCGTCTGCCCCAAGCCGAGGGCTGGGCACCTTCTGTCACCAAACAATGCACTCTCGACAGTGTATCCGCATTTCCATGTAGTTTACTCGGCCTATGTTCTACATGGAAATTAAAATCTTGGAGTGCTAGAAACCCCCATGTTAACCTAGCATTGTTTCCTTTCTTCTCCCTCATCCATTTTAACGGGGCATGATCGGATATTAACCTGAATTTCCTACCCAGTAGGTAATATCTTAGGGAGTCCAGGGCCCACTTAATGGCAAGACACTCCTTCTCGACAATTGCATAGTTCCTCTCACATTGGGACAGTTTTCTGCTGAGGTACATGACAGGGTGTTACTCCCCATTGATCTCTTGCGACAGGACAGCATCCAAACCTACGTCTGATGCATCTGTCTGAACTATGAACTCTCTGGTGAAATCTGGGGCTACCAGCACTGGCTGCTTACACAAAGCCTGTTTCAGCTCTTGAAATGCCTGTTCTGCCTTGGGAGACCACTTAGCCATGACTGATTTTGTGCCCTTTGTAAGGTCTGTCAAGGGGGCTGCAATCCTGCCAAAATTGGGAACAAACCTTCTGTAATATCCCACAATTCCCAAAAATGCTCTAACCTGTTTCTTGGTGAGTGGGCGTGGCCAATCCTGGATTGCTTCCACCTTATTTACCTGTGGCTTAATCTCATCCTTACCTTCTATATAGCCTAGGTACCTTGCCTCTTCCATTCCCATAGCACACTTCTTGGGGTTCACAGTAAAACCGGCTTTTCTTAAGGCCCCAAGCACTGCCTGAACTTTTCTCAAATGGCTTTCCCAGTCTCCGCTAAAAATGACTATGTCATCTAAGTAAGCCACTGCATACTCCTTGTGGGGGCCTAAAATCCAGTCCATAGCCCTCTGGAAGGTGGCAGGGGCTCCCTGTAGCCCAAAAGGCATCCTGACATATTGATAGCACCCGTCAGGCATAGAGAATGCTGTCTTTTCTTTTGCCTTCTTGGAAAGGGGAATTTTCCAGTAGCCCTTCGCAAGGTCCAGGGTGGTAATGTACCTGGCAGGTCCTAACCTCTCAATAAGCTCACCCTGGGCATGGGATAAGCGTGAAATTTAGAAACTTCATTTAATTTTCTATAATCATTACAAAATCGTCACTCCCCAGATGGTTTTGGTACTAAAACTATGGGACTTGACCACTCACTCTTGGCCCCTTCAATTATCCCAAGTTCTAACATTCTCTTAACTTCATTGGAAATCACCTCCCGCCAGGCTTCAGGAATTTGGTAAGGTTTTAGATTCACCCAAACATGAAGTTCTGTGAGGATCTCATTTTTAATAACTTGAGTGAGACCTGGCAAATCTGAGAACATGTCCCTATTCTGTAGCAACAACTCTCTGCACTGTTGTTTCTGGGAAGGGACAAACCCTCTTCAATTCTGACCTCTTCTACCCTAGCCTACTGTTGAGCTATCATACAAGGGGTTTTGGGAGGGTCTCTATCCTTCCAAGGCTTTATTAATTTTATGTGGTAAATTTGGAAGGGCTTCCTTTTACCTGGCGGATTAATTCTATAGTTCACCTCACCTACCATCTCCACCACTTCATACGGTCCCTGCCACTTGGCCAGGAACTTGCTCTCCACTGTTGGTACAAGTATAAGCACCCAATCTCCTGGCTGGAACTGTCTAATCCTGGCTGACCGATTATATACTCTAGCCTGGTTCTCCTGGGCCTTGAGCAAATGTTCCCTCACAATGGGCATGACATTAGAAATTCTTTCTTGCATCTGAGCCACATGCTGAATGACGCTTTGGCTTAATTTTCCCATGTCTCCTTCTCACATCTAGTAACCCCAAGGGTGTCTGCCATACAGTAACTCAAAGGGTGAAACCCCTGTGGAGGCTTGGGGAACCTCTCTGAACGAAAACAGCAAGTATGGTAGGAGACAGTCCCAAACTTGTCCATCCTTTGCTACTACTCATTTTAACATTGCCTTTAAAGTTTTGTTGAACCTTTCAACTAGGCCATCTGTCTGTGGATGGTACACCGATGTTCGCAACTGGGGGATTTTTAACAGTTTACAAATTTCTCTCATGACCTCCGACATAAATGGCGTACCCTGGTCTGTCAAAATTTCTTTAGGCAATCCTGTCCTTGAAAAAATCTGGAATAATTCCCGGGCTATGGTCTTAGCAAAGGTATTCCTTAAAGGTACAGCCTCTGGGTACCAAGTAGCTTAATCTACTACTACCAATATACACTCATCGGCCACTTTATTAGGTACACCTGTCCAACTGCTCGTTAACACTTAATTTCTAATCAGCCAATCACATGGCGGCAACTCAGTGCATTTAGGCATGTAGACATGGTCAAGACAATCTCCTGCAGTTCAAACCGAGCATCAGTATGGGGAAGAAAGGTGATTTGAGTGCCTTTGAACGTGGCATGGTTGTTGGTGCCAGAAGGGCTGGTCTGAGTATTTCAGAAACTGCTGATCTACTGGGATTTTCACGCACAACCATCTCTAGGGTTTACAGAGAATGGTCCGAAAAAGAAAAAACATCCAGTGAGCGGCAGTTCTGTGGGCGGAAATGCCTTGTTGATGCCAGAGGTCAGAGGAGAATGGGCAGACTGGTTCGAGCTGATAGAAAGGCAACAGTGACTCAAATTGCCACCCGTTACAACCAAGGTAGGCAGAAGAGCATCTCTGAATGCACAGTACGTCGAACTTTGAGGCAGATGGGCTACAGCAGCAGAAGACCACACCGGGTGCCACTCCTTTCAGCTAAGAACAGGAAACTGAGGCTACAATTTGCACAAGCTCATCGAAATTGGACAGTAGAAGATTGGAAAAACGTTGCCTGGTCTGATGAGTCTCGATTTCTGCTGCGACATTCGGATGGTAGGGTCAGAATTTGGCGTCAACAACATGAAAGCATGGATCCATCCTGCCTTGTATCAACGGTTCAAGCTGGTGGTGGTGGTGTCATGGTGTGGGGAATATTTTCTTGGCACTCTTTGGGCCCCTTGGTACCAATTGAGCATCGTTGCAACGCCACAGCCTACCTGAGTATTGTTGCTGACCATGTCCATCCCTTTATGACCACAATGTACCCAACATCTGATGGCTACTTTCAGCAGGATAATGCGCCATGTCATAAAGCTGGAATCATCTCAGACTGGTTTCTTGAACATGACAATGAGTTCACTGTACTCAAATGGCCTCCACAGTCACCAGATCTCAATCCAATAGAGCATGTTTGGGATGTGGTGGAACGGGAGATTCGCATCATGGATGTGCAGCCGACAAATCTGTGGCAACTGTGTGATGCCATCATGTCAATATGGACCAAAATCTCTGAGGAATGCTTCCAGCACCTTGTTGAATCTATGCCACGAAGAATTGAGGCAGTTCTGAAGGCAAAAGGGGGTCCAACCCGTTACTAGCATGGTGTACCTAATAAAGTGGCCGGTGAGTGTATATAGATGACCTCTGGCTGACCTATCAAGGGGTCCCACCAAGTCCATTGCTATCCGTTGAAATGGGACTTCTATTATTGGGAGCGGGACTAAGGGACTGCGAAAATGGGTAACCGGGGAGATTAACTGGCAGGCTGGGCAAGATAAGTATGTATAAGGATGTATTTCCTTGAAACAACCTGGCCAGTAAAACCTCTGTAGTATCCTCTCTTGGGTCTTGTCAGCCCCTAGGTGACCCCCCAATACATTGGAATGAGCTATATCTAAGACCATACGTCGATAGGGTCTTGGTACCAGTAATTGCTCAACTATCTCGTCCCTGACTTTGTTCACCCGATACAGCAATTCATTATTCATGGCAAAGTGAGGGAAACGATTATCAGCCCCAGGCTCTTGGGGAACACTATTGATTACGGTTACCTGATTAAGGATGCCCTTTAAAGTTAAATCCCGGAGCTGAGCAGTCCCAAAATTTTCCCTGGAGACCTCTAGATCAGGTACATTACTTTCAGAGGACATTTCCTCCTCCTCATCCCTAGCCAGAACAGAGAAAGGAAATTCATTATGCATTATAGATGAATTTTTAACATTCCTAGCCCCATCACTCTGTTCTGGTTTATCGGGTGTGAAAGCTTTGTCCCATAAGTCCCAGAACAGAGGAAAATCCCGGCCAACAATTATATCATCCAGCAAGTCCTTGACAATGCCCACCCCATAGGACACGATACCACAGTCTGTATGGAGCATAACCTGGACTATGGGATACGCCTTGGTATCTCCATGAATACACCTAACCCCTACCTTTTTCCCGGGTACCAGTTCATGGGGCAGGGTGTCAGTCACAAGGGTGACTAGGCTCCCTGAGTCCAAGAGTCCAGTTACTTCAACTCCGTTCACAGTCAGATGGCAGGTCTGCGGTCCCTCACCAGGATGAGGAACAGCACTGTAGGCAGGGTAAGCAAAAAAAGAGCAGTGCCGCCCAACAGAGCAGTCCATGGGCTCAGTGTTGGTAGGATAACAGTCTGCAATATGGCCAGGACCATGACACCTCCAGCAGATGATGGCTTGACTCCTTGTCACTGGTGCTGGTTCTTCCTGGAACTTTAAACGTCCACCAACCAAGGGTTTGGGCCACCTCCTTTGAGCTCCAGCTTCACTCCTGGCACCCCAGTAGAGTGACCACAGGCTCCCTTGACTGCCTAGGGAGTTAACCACAGCCACATACCGCTCTACCAGGCTCACCAGGTCATCCGCATTCCGGGGATCTCCTTGGGCAACCCAGCACTGAATGGTCTCAGGAAGTGAGTGGACAAATCGATCCATGACAACTCTTTCCACCATCTGGGCCAGAGTACAGGTGTCTGGCTGTAGCCATTTTTGGACCAGGTGGAGCAGGTCAAACATCTGGCACCCTGGAGGCTTGTCTTTGCTATAAGCCCAGCGATGCACGCGTTGGGCTCTGACCGCCAGCGTGACCCCCAGAAAAGCCAGTATTTCTGCCTTTAGTTTGCAGTACTCCTTGGCATCTTGCAGGGTCAAGTCATAATATGCTTTTTGAGGCTCCCCAGTGAGGTAGGGGGCTAAGACCTTTGCCCACTGTTCTGGAGGCAATCTCTCTCTGTCTGCCACTCTTTAAAAAACAGACAAAAATGCTTCCACATCATCCTCCGGAGTCATTTTCTGTAAGGACTCCCTCATAACCTTCCTTGCTTTAGTGCTGTCACTGGGGCTTGCGGGGGGTACAGGTTCCCTTGTTCTGATAGTCTCTGTCAGTAGAGCCATTTGTTGGATAAGGAGTTTGTTTGTCTCCTGCTGAGCCTGTTGCTGCTGCAAGTTGATCTGCACCAGGTGCTTAATGAGTTCCTCCATGCTCTTAGAGGGAACTACAGCCTTCACCCAGGACACACAGTTTATGCACTAGTTTTCACCACCTGTTCTCTTGGGTCGTAGTTGCCCACACCCGAAACACCAATTGTGGGTGTTCAGCTCACAGGTAGTCACTTGTATCAGCACAAGACACCGGTATAAGTGAAACTCAGTGGACAATTTATTGTCTCTTCCACATGAATAAACAGAAACACGCTTTCTTGAGCTTGTAAAAACATAAAACAAAACAGTCCTTTCTTTAGGAATTATCGACTTAAAGAAGAAACCTCACCGGGTCAGTGGTGTAGTGTTCCATAGGAACTTTTAGGCAGTTTTTCTCCAATACAGCACGCAGGCCTTCAGTTTGCTCACATAGCTCCCAAACCAGCTCTCCTAAGCTGTTACACCTGCCTTTTTACAGGGCTAGTAAAAACCTGGGCTGGAGTATGGGAGCGACCTTTCCCACCCAAGCTCTCTAGTCGCTCCATAAAAACCCAGACCTGGACTACAGCAGAAACAACATACTTAGTAACATAGTGTTACCGGTATAAGCTATAGGGTTTTTACATCACCGAGGCCAGCCACCTCCGTAACACATACCTGCCATCCACCACTTTACCTCTTGCCCTCTTACAGTATATACACATAATTACCAAAGACCAGGATACACAATAAGTCTGTATAGTGAAGAAATAAACACTTTGTTGAATAATAAAGATAACCTCCACTTTGTATATTAATAATTGCACTTTATTAGATTAATATAAATAAATAGTATAAAGACATTGCTTGGCGACAATTAGAAATCCAAAAAGGACAGAGAGGGCACCGCAATACCAGCTATATCTAATCCATGCATGCATTAAATTGATACAAATATCAGATGAAGTAGCCCAACTAATGCACCATAATATATAGGGGGTTCACAAGACCCAATACAAAATTTGGCAAAAATGTAAAGAGAAAGCCATCAGAAAAACAAAATTAAATAGATAAGCATGAATAACAAACCAATATGGTGGCGCCCTCCTCCCAACGCCATTTCGTCCTAAGGCTTCTTTCGAGGAGAAAAATATTATCTATTTCATTAATTATTAGTATACAAAAGTGGAGGATATCTTTATTATAGGCTATTAAATGGACAGACCTATGAAGGGAAGTTTTCTTACCTGCTTCCTGGCACTGGCTTCCCGCTCCTTCTCTCACTGGCCTCAGCTGCTTTGCTCCTCCTCTTGCATCATATGAAGTGGTCAATCATTTAACCCTTTTCAATTGCAGTGACAACAAAAGATATTGCTGCAAGCTGAGGTCCTGCACCTCCCGCCTTCAAGACTCCACTGAGCAAGGCTAGAAGAAGTCATTGTCATGTTCACAATGTGGGAAATGTTTTGCTATAAAAAGATATCTTGTGTCAAAGAAATTAAGTAGTTGATGAACAAAACTGTGCTAAGTTGTATGTAATTATCAAAGAGTCTCCATCTTCTTATTAATCTCCATTAGATGGCACTTTATGCTTAAAATAAATATGAGTTATCATCACTTGATTTCTATAGGAAGTTAGCTAAGGCTGCGGAAAGAAGAACTTGGTGGAACTTGATATATATGGGCATGGAATTTTCCGGATAGATGAGTAATGCATTTATGTTGACATGTCATTAGCTATTACCATTTTTTTTATTTGTTGTTTAATGTATACTTTATGATTGTGATTGGATATATTAAAATTGATGGCTAAAGGGTGTGGCTAGATCCACCATGTACATTTAATAAAATTAGCTCTTTGGGTGTGCCTGCTCCAGAGAGAGAACTGTTCGACCAGCAAGCTGTCTGGATATGCGATTCTTAGGCCGGCCGCATCCCCTGGCACCTGGGGACAACTTATTAGCATAATTTGAATCCAACAGACAACAGAGCGAAGTCTTTTAATTTAGGACTTGTCTTAAATGGCAGCGACATTTAATGGTGCCGAAACCCGGGAAAAATCCATTAGATATCCAAGGGGATGATCGTGGAAGAGCTTTAGTAATTATGGCAACTGAAAACTGCATCTTCAAATACATAGGTAAGATTCTTTGTTCTTACTGTGCCTTCCCACTTGTCATGACAACTGTTCAGGTATTGTCCTTTTGTTGAATCTTTGGGATTTTAAAGACGCAAACCTCCTTGTCTGTGGTTGAATGAATGGGTTGTCTGAAACCTAGGTTTAGAGTGATAGATTGATTTTCTTGTGTGTGGTAAATGAGACTGATGAGTGTAAGAAATGAGGAAGTTAAATGTAATGTGTGTAAGAGAGATATCGTGGTAGGAACTTAAGAACAAAGAAGGGAGAGAAAAACCAAGCCCAGAGAGATTTGAGTGCCTGCATATATACATATAGTCAGTGAGCCCACCTCTCTGTGATGTCCACAGGTACCCATTGTACTAGATCTTTGTCTGCTTTGTGCGAACAGGTAGGACCCCGGTTGGTGACTGCGTTTGCAGCAACCAGGGCCAGTTGGTGGCTGCTTTGTGCGCACAAATGGCGAGGCTGGTTGGCATCTGCATTTATAGGCAACCAGTAGGATGCAAATCAGGGTGTTTGCATCCATTGGAAGAAGGGGTGGATCCACTCTTCTTCAATGGGAACCATTCAAAGGTTCTGAAAGAGGAGCGCCCCTGATATCATAGAGAGACAGTGTGGAGGAAGGGCAGTGAGAGATATAAATAGAATATTCAAGAGAGTAGGCACACTAAAAGATGGTTGTTTAAATCTGGAAAGAGCTTATTATTATGAGTGTGAAAAAGAGGAAGTACAGGCTGCAGCTCGAAGAGAGAAACCAACAGTAGAGAAAAATTCCATCCGCATTTTTGTTTCCCCAGTGTCTTACATCATAGATTTACCAAAAGAATGTGTTTTAATGTTGTTTAGTCTGTATGTACCTTCTGCTCCAGTGAAAGGACAGAAAGTAAACCCCCACTAGATAGATAATTCACCTTTTATGGGTTTTCTGCAGAAGAGGAGGAGGGACCAAGAAGAATCAGATTATAAAAAGTATCTTGGCATTATTTGTTAAGGTAGAATTGCAGTATTGTCTGTTTCAGATATTGTTATGCTATTTTCTCCAAGACCATACTGCAGCTACTCTAAGTTATAATGCAGTATTTAGATTTTTACCCCATGTTCAAAAGTAGATGTGTCAGTGTATACTGCTGGAATTGGTGATTTATCAGTGCATTCAGTGATTGATTTGTACTAGAAACATCTTTAAAGTTAAAAAGTGATAAAGTGAAGTTTAGAGACTTTTGATGATATAAATGAGTATGCTTGTCTTCTGTCCCAGATGTTCTGAGGTTATAGATGTGTGTTGAAAATGAGGAATGTATGGAATATGTGCTATGTTTCTTTTGTGAAGGAGAAAATAAGCACTAAAAGTTAAAAGTTAAAGTTTTTGATACATGAAGTTTGCTGGTAATGATATCTAGAATTAAAAAAAAATAGAATTGGGTCAAAGAAAATCCACGTGGTAAAAGATGAGCACATTCTTATATTTGGTATTGTGTGCACACTATTTTTCATTTTTATAAACTAAAGGTTTTGTGAGTTTCATTTTATAGCCCGATTTAATGGACGTCAGGAAAGCCTGTTCTTTTTCCCAAATGTTTAACTTGGTGGTGATTGTGACTAATCTTTTTCAGGAGTGAAGAAAGAAGGACCGAGAGACCCCAACATATGCGGCAGATCTGCACAAAAATATCATTTTCTTTGATTCTGTGCTGAAAACCTTTCCATAGAGTCTTGCATATATTTTTTGAGTTTTTATTGGAGCTCCAGTGCTTACTGTATTTGTTTGTGTGTGTGAAATGTGTGATGGGCCCTTGTCTTGTCTTGTATCGTTATATGTTGTATGTTAAGACATCTAGTTAGAACTGATCGAAAAGGAGCAGTTACATTTTGCCAGACGACAGAGGGTGTGGTGACAGTGATGTAGAACTTCAGACTTAGAAGAGAAGCAGATATTATACAAGGACAGACTCTTTTTTTCCTCCCTAAACATGGATAGCGTGATATGTCACTAGAGTCGGAGAAAAAGAAAAAAAAATTAATTGGTTCATTTAATTTTAACAAGTTGCATATGCGTGTAAGGTGAAATATTGTCAAGTGAAAACAATAAGATTGGTTTGTTTTAAAAATGTTATTAATGTGGTATTCAGACAAGTGTGGTTACAGAGGTCTGCAAACAAAATCATCAAATAGTATAATAATATGTGGTTAAATCAAATGAAATGCCTGAAGTAACTGTGTCACCAAAGATTTCATCTGTCAGTGAAAAGTAGATAATAGATGAGGTTTTCTGATCTGTTCTTATTTTCTGATTATTTTGTTTTATTTTCTGAACATGATGGGAGCGGCTGATTTGTTTGAAAAAGTATTTAACAGCATTTGAAAAGTATAAAGAGAATTGTTTTATGACAGTTACATGGGCCATGAACACAGAGATCTGGAGGAGATACAGCACTTTGAGTCTATAGAAGATTTTTTGCATTTTGATAGGAGGTTGGGTTACCAGACTACATGAAGGTTTAGATGTCATACAAACTACGGAGCAAGTACATTCAGATCTAAAATGATAACTGTATCAAATATTGAGTTTTCTTTTATAGATGGTATAGATGGATCACACACAAGACAGGATATGCTGTCAGCGCCTAAACTGATCTTGTCACCCAAATACCACTCTCTTCTGTAATGTCAGTACAGGAGGTAGAGCTAAAGGCACTCACTGAGGCTGGTAAGATGGTTGTGGTAAGATAAATAATATTCATATAGATTTTAGATATGCCTTTGGTATCTTCCATGATTATGGTCTGATCTGGGGGAGCAGAGGTTTGTGTTGGATCCATGGGAAACCCATGAATAGTGCTGAGTGTGTGAGAGTTGTTTTATGCCCTGATGCTGTCCAGAGGGAGAAAAAGACAACATGTCGATAGATTAAAGTGCTATAACTGCAGATCTCCAGCCATTACCTGAAGCCAACTTAAGTTTTAAGTGACTTGGCCAACCCAGAAGACCTCTAAAATAAGAGCAATGAGTGAGTGAAGACAAGCTCTGCAGGGTAGGTAGAATGGTGCCTTCTCATGTGCACTCTGCCTGTTGATGATGAATTCAGCACATGGGTTGATGTATGTGTCAGGAGAAGAGGTGGTGGGAACCCTGGGGTCCGGCAGCGCTGCTACCAGGTTAGTCCAAGGTTACATGATGTGTGCCTGTAATAATGTTGGAAGAACCTTGAGAGTTTCAGAAAGGCCTATACCTAGGACATCTTGCCTATTTCAGAGATTGCAGACTACATTAAGTTTCCAAAGGTGGGGCAGTATGAATATGTCCTTGTCTATGTTGATCTATTTTCAGGAGACACCTGGCCTGTAGTAAAAGCAAGAGTAAAAGAAGATATTGGCTGAGGTAGTAAGTAGATGACTCCCCATCATTCCTGAAGTGGTAGGAGCCATTACAAATCAGCTCTGGCTGTTGAACATAAACATGTGTGTGATTCCTTTTCAGATCTGGACTCAGACTAGTACCTAGTTCATATAAAGGAAAAGTCTGGATCCCAGATTTGATGGTCACTACTGAATGCTGTGTTAACCATTTCAACATTGGTGAAGCCAAACATATTTACATTAATAATATACTTAATGCTTTTAACATATGATATATGAAGAATAATAAAAGAGAGATTACAGAATTAGCAAATAATCCACACTGTGAGAGGAAAGGTGGTCTGGACTCACCTGGGTGGTTTATAATATACTGAAAGAGTAGCCACCCACTTAGCAGAAGTATCAAACAATCAGAAAATGTTTTTTTTCCACCATAATGTGGTATGTGAAACTGATAACGGATGCATATAGATGGCTGCCACCTCGCCGCTCAGTGATCTACACCTTAACTAATCATCCCTGAGGCTTGAGTCTGAGAAAAAAAAGAGGTGTTCCATTACAGCAGGTACCAACGCAGATTTTATTGGGAAAGAGAAACGAAGAGGACAAGTGTTTGATGCAAATGCCATGATGAGGATGGTATGGTTTGTGTGGCTGCTGATGTGGAACATGCTAAGAGGTTAAGGGAGATTTATAGAGCCGCTAATTCTAAGAAAGAATGGTCCACTGACTAGACTGATTTGCTGTGTTGATTGAACTCAATTAACTGATTTAGTTTAGTAAAAGGACAGGATGATGGTTGATGCTCTCTTTGTAAAAGGATACTAAATTTTTACTCCATTTTTCCTACTCTGAAACAAATTTTTCAGATTTGCTTCGTATTATTCGTAAATGTTCCTAAAATTTTGAACGCTAACGCTACGTACACTACGTAAGCATTCTTCTTGCCCAATGCCAAGGCCCGTTGAAGCGGGAAAATGACAATACGTCCCCTCAAAAGTGGGAAAGTAAAGATACTCCCCCTTCAGAAGCGGGAAAAACCAGCTCATCCCACCTGAAACTATTTGCACATATAGGGAGTGAAGACTCCTCTCTCATTATTCCACCCTCCTCTCTAGTTCAAGCCAGCGGTGAACAAGATACCACAGCATGGCAAAGCGACTTTGACTAAAGTGGGGCGAGATGGTGTTTGGTAATGAGTACCCTGAAAAACGCCGGCTCCAGAGATCAGAGCATCACAATTGTGAAAGACAGTCTCACCGGCTCCTGACTCGATATTCGACTTGCCAGCTGGTGCGGCGGGTGCAGCTGGTGCGGTGGAGGCAGCTGGAGCGTCCACTTCGCCGTCCAGGAGGAGAACAACAGCTTCCATGTGGCAGAATCCCATTGTGCCTACATCAGTGACGGCCCACGCCCAGACCCTATGGAACAACAAGAATGTGGTGGAGGACTGGGTCATCCAAGTACTGGACCATCCGAGGTCGAGAGACCCTACACTGGAGCGACGTATGGGAACTGTCCTATTGTTTTCAGTGGAGCGAGACTGTGGCTTCCTGGTGGATGACGAGGATGGCAAGGAGTACTTTGTGGGCCGCAGGTCAGTGAAACAGCCTTACCTGCCCCAAACCCGTCACAGCCTATACGTGGGGGATTAGGTGGAATATACCCCCATGGCATCCCTGAAAGGCCCCTTTGCTACCAGGGTCCCTAGATCACCACCAGAAGTTTGTCCGGAAGAACCACCAGGCAAAGGATGCATGCACTGCCTACAGGCGTCACCAGATGACACCCTAAGTTTCAGGAAGAACCCACAGCCAGAGCCTCTGATCCCTGGACTGGCGCCACCCCCACCATCACAGTCCTTTCAGCTGGGTCAGCTGACGACATCATCCTTTACTTTCCAGTCCACGGTGATCCATCAGTCCCAACTACACTAGAAAATGAAGTCAACAGCAGCCAGGGGAGCTGGCGTTTCTTCCCTGGGTGCAAGCTTGCCTGAACCGCTGCAGCCAGAAGTCCTTACCCCTGCTGTCCCGGCAGGAGTATCTGGAAAACTGGAGGCGCAAGTGGCTGCAGCACTCACCAGTGTGACCACCACCCAGACCTGGTCAAGTCCGACTTCTGGAAGAAGAGGGCAGTTGAGCTCTACCACAGCAGCCAGCATGGCCTACAGGAGGCAGAAGCATCCTCTGATGTCATTCAGTAGCAGTTCCAGCGAGGAGTACTTCAGATCCCTCATCTGAGGAACCCTTCTATAGGCTGAGTGATTTAAAGGGCACCTCTGGAGGACGTATGGGGACCACAACATGGACTGCACCTGACGGGTGAGAGCTAGCTGGCACTTGTTTTGTTTGTTTGGTTTGTATTGCCCCCTGTTTGACTCTCACCCAGACGGACATGGATGGTCAGGACCCCCCCCCCCCCATTCTGCAGAAAATTCCCAGTTGTGCCTAAGTGCGACTATTTTCCTTTTACCCCCCTTCATTTGGGAGCCCCTTTTACAAAGAGGGTTCTCTGCTTGCTGCTATTTTATATTATCCATGTGGATTACACGTTACCTGTTTGGATTACAAAATTACCTCACTTGGATTATAATTGAATTTTCGACTGTGTTCCAGTGTTTTATCCTGCCAAGGAGCCATGAGGAGATACTCAAATGTACATCTGAGCCTATTATGCTTGCAAATATGAAATTGATTGCACTAAAATGTTTGCATAATTATGTCTTTGCTGTATTTTAGTAATAATGTTTTTACAGGTTCCGCAAGTTCAAGCACTTTTGTCCATTGTGTGTATTCTTTTTCAGGTACTGCAATGTGTCCTATTAATGCACTTATTGTATGGTGTTTTTTAGTAAATTATGCCGGCTAGCTAGCAACTTACTTTTCTAGCTCATATGGACTACCTCTAAAGACTGTACGCTGCGGCCTAGCCTCAAGTATATGAAACAATCGCGAGTCAATTGTATGCTAAATATTGGTACGCACTTTCTACGGTAATGCTTACATATTGCGTACTAACAATGCAAATTTGATCGCAGTTCGTATTAAGAACGAATGTTGTCAGAAATTCATTCGCCGAAGCGAATTTTGGATGATTTGCTCATCTCTAGTTCACACATCCACATAACACACTGTCAAGAATCTGTGTTGCACCAACATGATGCTAATACTATATTACAAACGTACTCAAGAGCTAAGTGCGCTTTATCAAATTTTATAATACTAAGCCTTGCCTCTAACTCCCAGTACACATCTATACATGTCCAATCCCACCCCATCCCTTTAGTGTCCCCACACAGTAGAAATGCCCAAATTGTCCTATGGTCCCAGGACTGACTCTCCAGATCTGGGATGGTTGGGAGCGATGTGTCTATTATATGCTCATAAGAAAACAGACTGGAGTCTGACTCCACCCACACATGGTCACATGGTCATGATATCATCACAGGTCCTTTACCTGCTCCAGTAATACAGCCCTGAGCCTGACACCTCCCACACATGATCACATGGTCATGACATCATGAAAGGTCCTTTACCTCCTTCAGCGACACAACCTGGAGCCTAAATCCTCCCACATTTGATTACATGGTTATCATGAGAGGTCCTTTAGCCCACTAGTCTCTCTCCTCCCCCATACCTGTAACGTCCAGTGGTGCGGGTGGAGGTATGTGTACAGTCACCACCATTGTGTGATGGGACAGCAACTGGATGCTGTTACTGGAAGGACTTTTCTACTTATGTATGTGTTGTATAGTAGAAGGACTTCTATACTGTGTGATGGAATTATAGAAGTGACCCCTGCTCCTGTCCTACCTCGTCCACCATCCACCCTGGCCTCCTCTGTCTGTGACATTTTATTATCTTCTCCAAAGTCTTCTCCTAATTTTATATTACATGGGAATTTTTTAGTATTTTACATAGTTTCTTTTCTTCATTCAGGTTTCTACAATATAGGATCCGCTCAGTGGATATCTTCTATATAAGATCCTTCTCCTGATTGACCCATCAAGGATAGATAGGGACAGAGACAAGATGGCGGAGAGTATAATAAATCTCACCCTAGAGATCCTCTTCCGGCTTACTGGAGAGGTGAGAGATTCTGATGATGTCACATTACATCATCTTATCTATGTTACTAACAGATGGACATGACTGGAGAGGTGAGGGACTCTGGAGATGTATGGAGTGATATTTATTACTGTGTCTCTCCATAACTAGGACTACACAGTAGTGAAGAAGACCTCTAGTGAGCGCTGTCAGGACCCTGTGTCTGAAGGATGGGGAAGAACCCTGAGCCCAATCACAGGGCCTCCACCTCACCCCCTGATACATGAGGACATCAATAGAGAGAAGATCCTAGAACTCATCAACAAGATGATTGAGCTGCTGACTGGAGAGGTGACACTGCTGGGAATGCTGGGACATTATACAGGAACGCTATGAAGGGATCTGGGTGATGACTGTATCATTGTGTTGTCAGGTTCCTATAAGGTGTCAGGATGTCACCATCTATTTCTCCATGGAGGAGTGGGAGTATTTAGAAGGACACAAAGATCAGTACAAGGACATCATGATGGAGGATCACCGGCCCCTCACATCACCAGGTAATAGACATGACTAAATCCACACGTCCTCTCATTATCTGTATGTAAGGAATGAATTCAGTCACTGGATGTGTTTCCTACAGTTAAGGAAGAGAGAAGAACACCGGAGAGATGTCCCAGTCCTCTTCTTCCACAGGATGGTTCAGAAGAACATCACAATGTCCCACAGGATGATCAGGTAGATGGAGATAAGATCTCATGAAATGTTCCCTATGATGTGTAGAAGGCTGTGAAGATCTTGTGTTCAGTCTTGTTTTATCCACCAGTATTATATGTTTTATCCTTGTATAATGAGAAAGGTGGAGATGGCAGGATTACAGCTGACCATAGACATTACATGTTGTCTGGTTCTTCTCACAATTTTCTGGCTATGGAGACTTTTAAGATGGCTTCCTGTATCAACGGCCAGGACCATGCCATACCACAACTGGTCAGCCAGCATTGAGTTGTCAGCTTTTGCCTGTCCTACAATGCATCTATAGGTCTCTAGGAGACTACTCCCTTCCATATTCTACCCCACCTGGGAATTTGACAAAGTGTTTCACCATTCACTGAGAAAGGATGCTACTATGCATGTTCATGGTTCTTTGAGGCCCGCACATCTTTCCGTGACTTCTCTAACTACCCATGGCTATAAGCATGCAGTGTTTATATCACACTATAGTGTACATTAGAGGATGGTCCCAACAAGTCATACCACAAGTTCCATTCTAGCACATCTACAGTGGGGAATATAAGTCTATAATTTTTATCATAGGTACACTTCAACTGTGAGACAGAATATCATACAGATATTGTATGATTTTTAAGTAATTAATTTGCATTTTATTGCATAAAATAAGTATTTGATCACCTACCAACCAGCAAGAATTCTGTCTCTCACAGACCTGTTAGTTTCTCTTTAACCACTTCCCGTCCGCCCATAGTATATAAACGTCCGGGAAGTGGTTATCTATCTCTGAATGGCCGTTTATAAACGGCCATTCAGAGATAGCAGCTGCACGCTAATCGTGCAGCTGCACAGTGGGGTACCTGCTGTCAGTGACAGCAGGGTACCCCAAAGAGAAGGCAGGGACCGTTCCCAGGGGTCCCTGCCTTCTAGATCGCTGTATACACAGCGCTCGACGAGCGCTGTGTATACATATCAGGAAGCGCTATTGCGCTTCCTGTTCCGGCCCGGCAGTCACGTGATCGCCGGGGCCGGGAGAGTGCAGGAGCTGCCGGGTCTCTCATAGACCCGATCAGCCCTGCACTGAGGCTGTACAGCATAGTATTATGCTGTACAGCCTCTCTGGGGATGTATTTCCCCTGTAACTGGGGCCACTATGTCAGCCCCAGTTACAGGAGAAATCAAGTGTAAAAAAAAATAAAATAAATAAGTGAAGTTAAATGTCCCCCTGAGGTCTTGTATGACCTTATGGGGGACACAAAGTGTAAAAAAATAAATAAAAAGAAATAGTATCATAAAAAAAAAAAAAATCACATATATATAAAAAAAAATAATTTCCCCCCAAATATTTCATTAAAAAAGTTACAAATAAAAATAAATAAATAAGATACACATATTTGGTATCACCGCGTCCGAAACGACCGTCTCTATAAAAATATCACATGATCTACCCCATAAAGTGAACTGCGTAAAAAAAATCTAATAAAAATTAAGCCAACACAGCTTTTTTTGTTGCATCACCTACCAAAAAACATAATATTAAACAATCAAAAAGTCGTATGCATCCCAAAATGGTAGCAATAAAAACGTCACCTCCTCCCGCAAAAAAATGAGCCCCCACACAAGATTATAGCCCGAAAAATGAAAAAAAAAATGGCTCTTAAAAAACTGCAACACAAAAACATGATTTTTCTTCTAAAAATGCTCTTATTGTGTAAAACGTAAAAAAATAAATAAAAAATAGACATATTTGGTATCGTTGCGTCCGTAACAACTGGCTCTACAAAAATATCACATGATCTACCCCATCAAGTGAACTGTGTAAAAAAAAATATAGAAAAATGCCCCTAAACTGCTTTTTTTTTTTAGTTAACCTCCCAAAAATTAGATTAAAAAGTGATCAGAAAGCCATATGTACCCCAAAATGGTGCCAATAAAAAGCACAGCTTGTCCCGCAAAAAATAAGACCTCACGCAGCTCAGTCCACAAAAAAATTAAAAAGTTATCACTCTTACAAACCATGACAAAAAATTCCATGTTAGAAAATGCAGATGCTGCTCCTCCCCTTCTGAGCCCTGGCGTATCCCCAAATAACAGTTTACGACCACATGTGGGGTGTTTCTGCAAACTGCAGAATCGGGGTAATAAATATTGAGTTTTGTTTTGTTGTTAACCCTTGATGTGTTACAGGAAAAAATTATTAAAATGGAAAATCTGCAAAAAAAGTGAAATTTTGAAATTTCACATCTATTTTGCTTTAATTCCTGTGGAATACTTAAAGGGTTAACAACATTTCTAAAATCAGTTTTGAATAGTTTGAGGGGTGTAGTTTCTAAAATGGGGTCATTTATGGGTGGTTTTTATTATGTAAGCCCACAAACGGACTTCAGAACTGAACTGGTCCTTAAAAAAGTTGATTTTGCAAATTAGCAAAAATTGCGTCTAAAATTCTAAACCTTCTACTGTCCTAAAAAAATAAAATGACACTACCAGAATGATGCCAACATAAAGTAGACATATGGGGAATGTAAATTAAAAAGTATTTTATGGGGCATCACTATCTGTCTTAAAAGCAGAGAGATTGAAATTTAGAAAACAGTGGATTTTTTCAAATTTTCGGTAACTTTTGGATTTTTTTATAAATAAAATTAAAACTTATCGACTCAAGTTTACCATTAACTTGAAGTACAATGTGTCACGAGAAAACAATCTCAGAATCGCTTGGCTAAGTAAAAGCGTTCCAAAGTTATTACCACATGAAGTGACACATGTCAGATTTGAAAAATTAGGCCTGGTCAGGAAGGGGGGAAATGGCCCAGATCTGAAGTGGTTAAGAAGCCTCCTACACCTGTCCACACACTCACTCAATCAATCTATCACACTCCAACCTCTCCACCATGACTAAGACTAAAGAGCTGTCTAAGGACTCCAGGGACAAAATTAAAGACCTATACAAATATGGCATGGGCTACAGGACAATAGGCCAGCAGCTCGGTGAAAAGGCAACAACTGTTGGTACAATTAGCAGAAAATGGAAGAAACACAAGATGACTGTCAATCTTTCTCGGTCCTGGGCTCCATGAAAGATCTCGCCTCGTGGGGTAAGGATGATTCTCGAAGGTCAGGAATAAGACCTGAATTACACAGGAGGACCTGGTCAACGACCTGAAGAGAGCTGGGGCCACAGTCTCACAGATTACCATTAGTAACACACTCCGCCATAATGGATTACAATCCTGCAGGTCACACAAGGTCCCCCTGCTCACACCAGTACATGTCCAGGTCCATTTGACGTTCACCAATGACCATTTGGATGATCCAGAGGAGGCATGGGAGAAGGTCATGTGGTCAGATGAGACCTAAATAGAACTTTTTGATATCAACTCCACTCGCCGTGTTTGGAGGAAGAAGAAGGATGAGTAGAACCACAAGAACATTGATCTAACCGTGAAGCATGGGGTTGGAAATATACTTTGGGGCTGCTTTTCTGCAAAGGGGTCAGGACGACTGCACCGTATTGAAGGAAGGATGGACGGGGTCATTTATCGCGAGATTTTGGCCAACAATCTCCTTCCCTCAGTAAGAGCATTAAAGGGGTTCTCTGGCCCATCCTAAAAAATAAGGCCAGAATCTAACCTGTGGAGAGATTAGTAAAGCCATACTTACCCCAGCAGCAGCAGCGTTTCCACAATCCTCTTCACGGTAACTTGACCGCTCCTCCAGCGATTCCACATCTTCCGGTCCTTCCACATCATCTTCTTTTCCACTCTGAATGCAGAACGCTGACGTCACTGCCTCCTACTGTCTTTTTTTGGCCCCAACGCCTGCACACTACTGTGCTTTTGCCGGTACCATCGGCTTTCTTCTGAGTGTACAGACTTCTGTGTGAAGCCTGTACTGACCCCTGCACAGCGTGATGTAAGCATAGCGATCAGCCACAGAGGTGCATGGCATTTGTGGGCACTGTAGATGGCATTAACAGCAGTGTGGATGGCACTGGGGAAGGCTATTGGGGCACTGTAGATGCAGTCTCCTTATTTAGCAGATGCAGAAGAAGACTGTGTACGTAGCGTATGTAGCGTTCAAAATTCTAAGAACATTTATGAATAATACGAACCGAATTTGAATGAATCCGGATTTGCTTCGGAATAAGAAAAATTGAGGATTCAATACGAATCGGGGAATAGATTCACTCATCTCTCATCGTGGGTGATGCTAGGTAGGTTCGTCCCTTTAACTTTGGTTGTAGATAAATATCATAAGTGTAGATTGTTGGGGATTTGTAACCTCCACTGATCTGTAGAACAGGAGGAGGGGAGAAGCATGTGTATAGCGTGATCTCTCTCCTCACTGTATGAGACGGGCTCCATAGAAGTCTACTGACCTGTCTCAACCTGCACACTTCTCTTTCCTCGTACTAGGGATCAGTGGGGGTGTCAGTGCTCAGACACCACCACCACCACCAATCTGAAGTTTTAATGTCTCTACAACATATAAAGTTAACGACCCTTTAATGTTACATATGGAATATGTTAGTTTATATAATAGACCCTCTTCAGCCCAGAATATATTCAGCATATAATAATTCCAATAGCCAGAGGCTATATAATTCTGTTTGTGGCCTCTTTATTTTACTAAATTATGTCGGGGGAGCACTAGATAGTTTATTTTAAATCTCAGAACTAGCCGGGATTAAGACTGGGGGACATGCTGCAGACGTCCCTCAGCCGGCTAATAGGATCACAAACAACCTTAAAAAAAAGGCAGAGGAGGGGACTGGTGTCTCCTAGAGGAGTGATATATAAAAGGGGGACTAAGATGTACTAAAATAAAAACCTTAGAAAACGGAGGATATTCAGTGTCTTTCTCCCTCCCTCTCAGAATGGAGAGGAGAGGAGTGAGAACTTAGGCTACTTTCACACTAGCGGCAGGCCTGATCCGGCAGGTGAAGGGTGCTGCCGGATCAGGACTGCCGCAGCGACATGTGTGGAGCCGGAACCGCGCTTCGGCCCCACACATGTCACACAGTACATACAAACACACATACATACTAACATGCTCCCGGCAGGTCTTCGGAGCACCGGAGTAGCAGGACGGCGCACACAGGTGACGATTCCCCACAGCGCCCTCTGCTGGGCGCCTGGTGGAATCGTCATCTGTGCACGCCAACCTGTCCCTCCGGCGCTCAGAAGACCTGCCGGGGAGCATGTAAGTATGTATGTGTATATGTGTGTGTATGTTTATGTCTGTATGTGTGTATGTGGTGACGGATCCGTCATGAACTCCATTGAAAGTCAATGGAGGGCGGATCCGGTTACCATTGTGGTCACACCAGACGGATCCACCCCCATTGACTTGCATTGGGGGTCATTCCGGATCCGTCTTGTTGCGGATGCCTGGACCGGAGAGCAAACCGCAGCATGCTGCGGTTTGTTCTCCGGTCTGAAGATGGAACGGAATGCTTTCAGGAGCCTCCGATGTCTTCAGTTTAGTTTTGTCCCCATTGACAATTATTGGGGACAAAACTAAAGCGTTTTATTCCGGTATTGAGTTCCGTCATAGGGGAACATTTTAAAACGCTAGTGTGAAAGTAGCCTTAGACTCAGTAAATAAAACAGAAAAATATACTAAGTTAATTAGTACCCTGAAAAGACAGTTAGAGCATTTGGTGTGAAGAGCGTAAACACCATAGAAATTGGACTTTAATATCCTCTAGGAAACAATAAACTAAGTGCACCCCCCTGCCGAATATTAGTGAGTGACAAAAAATAAAAAGGGTTGATGAAAACAATATAAAGCAAACAAATACCCATGCTTTTTCTCTATCTTTTTAAAATAGTTCACAATTCATTTGGATAGGCACTATTTGTATATATATAATTTGCGCTTTTCTTTATTTTTGTGTTATATCAACAATTTTGACTATGATATAAATAAAAATTACTTTTTATAATTTAGTAAAATAAAGAGGCCACATATGGAATATAATATACTACTGCCTGTAATAAAGAAGCAATCAGATCGGACTTATACAGAGACCTGCAGATATATGGATCAGATAACTTCTGCTGTCCGATCATTTTTGGTCATATAAAACCTTCTACACGACTTCTCCAACCGTCTGATGACTTCTACAATATTTCTTTCACAGCTTGTGAATCCGGGTGAAGATCTGAACATTATATATGTTACAGAGGCATATAAGAGGGATGAAGAGCAGAGTATAGAGGACATTCCTACAGATAACCGCCCAGGTGAGTAGTGACCACTCAGTAAAACATGACACTCAGCCGATGCCCATATGGTACAAAGAGAGGTGATGGAAGCAAGACATATCTTACCCTGATGATGTCTTCAATGGAGCTGAGCTCTCTGTTACATGGCCGGTGTTCTCTAGTCTCTGGGCCCCTCCCATACCCACCTAAAGAGCTCAGTGTGCAGCACAGTTACTTCAGGAATGCCAGGTATCAGACACCAATAATCAACTACATTACAAGGAATTATAGTGGAGAGGACCACTAAGATAACTTGTTATAAAGATTCAAAAAGTATACCTGGATTATGGGCAGGAAACGGACCTATGTGAATGAAGCCGATTTGTTTGAGGGAAAAGTCTTTGCCCAGTTTTGGGACTAATGAACCATTAGCTCAAATTAGGGTCATATCAAGTTACTGTGTGGAAACAATGCAGAAAATAGAGACGTGCACCTAAATAACAGAAGATCCTTCATAGGCTGTGAGGTAAGAGCTATGAGTGTCTGGAATGATGGACAATTTCTCTCCGCCAACTATGACTGGGGAACATGGTCAGCAACAATGGCAGGAGCGTTGTGACTATGCTGCATTTGGTGGAACTAACACATTCCTGCATTGCACATGTGATAAATTTAATGGTGCAATGCTTTTTTAAAAAAGTTTTGTGACTTGCAGAAGGTGCTGTTGATGTCCAGGAGTGTGTGTATGTCAGACATTCTTATGTGGCTAAGAAGGCAAACCTTGGCTTATGGCAACAGGCCAGTCTGCTTTTGAATCGTTTGATCCGAGACGTTCCAACTTGTTAGAATGCCACCTTGCACAATCATTGTGTCTGCCTGTAAAGCAGTCAATGATTACATCACACACGAGACTCCACAACAGG
The DNA here is from genome assembly GCA_900303285.1 of Rhinella marina. Classification (NCBI taxonomy): domain Eukaryota; kingdom Metazoa; phylum Chordata; class Amphibia; order Anura; family Bufonidae; genus Rhinella; species Rhinella marina. The sequence continues at coordinate 194,812 of ONZH01025570.1, forward strand.
TTCCACACTGCACTGCTGCTGCTCCTGATAAAAGGAGAAGTTTTAAACCACATTTTCAGATCAAGCCACTACTTTCCCCAATACCACCGTGTGTATATAATCATATGGGATTCAAAAATTTGCTATGAGGCCCAGAATTTTCTACTTGTGTCTCTGAGTCTACTCTTAGATTGTCATCTGTTTTTATCACCACCATTTTAGTCAATTGATATTTGAATTCTTTGTTTTATATAGAAATGTTATAAAATATCAATAGTAGTTTATGGTTATATTATTCATCAATAATAAAATGTCTTGTATTCTTGGCAGATGACTGTACCAGGAACTCAGAGGAACATCTGATATCTTCTGATTTTAAAGTAGAGGTTTGTGATATAACACCAAGATTCATATGAAGAACATGCCAATATCCAAAATATATCCTCATCCATTCACAGAAAAATGTGGCATCTGATCCTTTTAAACAGTTCAGATCTTCTAAATCATCAGAGACTATGATACAAAATAAAAGTCACATAAGTGGTGAAAGTCAAACAGCTCACTTAAGAGAGAAGCCATTTTTATGTGTAGAATGTGGGAAATGTTATAGTTATGAATTGGAACTTGTTACACATCAGAGAATTCACACAGGAGAGAAGCCATATTCATGTTCAAAATGTGGGAAATGTTGTAATCGTAAATCAGATCTTGTTAAACATGAGAAAATTCACACAGGGGAGAAGCTATTTTCATGTACAGAATGCGGGAAATGTTTTCAGCAGAAATTCGTTCTTGTTATGCATCAGAGAATTCACACAGGGGAAAAGCCATATTCATGTTCAGAATGTGGGAAATGTTTTGCTAGAAAACAGAGTCTTGTTAAACATAACAGAGTTCACACAGGAGAGAAGCCATATTCATGTTCAGAATGTGGAAAATGCTTTGCTGGAAAATATCCTTTGGTTAGACATCAAAGAATTCACTCAGCGGAGAAGCCATATTCATGTTTAGATTGTGGGAAATGTTATAATCGTAAATCAGACCTTGTTAAACATCAAAGACTTCACACAGGGGAGAAGCCATTTTTATGTTTAGAGTGTGGAAAATATTTTAGCGATAAATCAGCTCTTGTTGCACATCAGAGAATTCACACAGGGGAGAAGCCATTTTTATGTTTAGAATGTGGAAAATATTTTTGTGATAAATCAGCTCTTGTTACACACCAGAGAATTCACACAGGGGAGAAGCCGTTTTCATGTTCAGAATGTGGAAAATCTTTTAGTGATAAATCAGCTTTTATCACTCATCGGAGAATTCACACAGGGGAGAAGCCATTTTTATGTTTCGAATGTGGGAAATGTTTCAGTGATAAATCAGCTCTTGTTACACATCAGAGAATTCACACAGGGGAGAAGCCATTTTCATGTTTACAATGTGGGAAATGTTTTAAGCAAAAATCAGCTCTTTTTACACATCGGAGAATTCACACAGGGGAGAGGCCATTTTCTTGTTTAGAATGTGGTAAATGTTTTAAGCAAAAATCAGCTCTTATTAAGCATGAGAGAATTCACACAGGGGAGAGGCCATATTCATGTTTAGAATGTGGGAAATGTTTTTACCAGAAAACACATCTTGTTAAACATCAAAAAACTCACACAGGAGAGAAGCCATATTCATGTTCAGCCCATTAGTGACTTTCGATATGTGTTTTTACAGCAGTCGATAACTGGCTTTAATCTAACAGAATATGCCTTTAGACATTGCTGCATCAGAATAAGATGGCACTGCCGGGCAGTAAAACAGGACCCCGCTTTCAGCTACCAAATGTATATGGGTGCATAGAGCAATGATCTCCTGTATTGAATGAGTGCTGGTGATCAACAATAAAATACAGGTAAAAGTTTCCTTTTAAAAAAAAAATAAAAATTTTTCTCTTCTCACCAAAAATGTTTGTCTTGAGGAGATAAAGAACCAGAAGAGAAGGCCTCCTCATAGTCTTCTCTGGAGGAGCAGTACTGAGAGGCTATAAGACAATCAGATATTGGAATATTGTGTACTGGAAAAAATACAGATGGGACTTTATATAGCAGCATGATAGTATATATCATTCATTATATTGGTTTGGTGACTGTTGTCAGCTATGGACGGCCCCTAAAAATCCATTGTTTAGATAAACCCTTGTAAGAAACCTGAGGAGCAGATGAGGAAATGTCTCTTCTCTGTTCTCGTGTCTCATAACTTGTTGTTACCAATCA
>ONZH01025571.1:0-13762 GCA_900303285.1 Rhinella marina
CTTCAGACAGTTGACCAGTGAGAGTGGTGGGAGTCAAAACTCTCAGTGATCAAATATTAATGATTCTGGGGACAGATCAGTATTCAATATTTCCAGAAAACACCTTTAAATGTGAAGTTAAACTCATATGCATATTTTGATCTAATGAAATGGTTTTGTGCTGTGCACTGCTGAAAACAGCGAGTGGCTGCAGTGGTCACATGCCATATACTTCTGTGTGACCACTGCAGGACTTGTATACAAACAGTGGAGAAAAAAACTAAACTGCGGTGCAGCAAATGGCAAGGGAGAAATACTGTAGGTGCTTATAGGAGTTTTTTTTTTTTAAGTTTTTATTTTAAAGGCATCTAGTGGTATGAGGCACTTTTGACAAAGCAAGGTGAGAGCAATTACAAGGTAGCCAGAGCATATGAAAATAAGTGATGAGCAAATCGAGCTTTGGATCATAGATCCGAAGTTGATTTGTTCAAACACTTCGCTTTAATGCTGTCCGGAGACCTGTCTCAGTACAGCATTAAAATATATTGCCTCCGTGGAGGCTAAATTCATTTCAAGAGATATCACTGAAAGTAGTGGACGCTAAAAATTCATCTTTTATTAGCAACTTATTGCAAATCACTTACAACATAGAACAGGGGAGGGGTCTTGTAGACAATACTAGTGAACAAAAAAAAAATTATATAAAATTGTTCAATACACCCCCATCAGCATATCATGTTCAAAGACATTTAAGTCAAATGGCTCTAAAACGTCTGGTCAGTGACAATAGTGGACTGTATATAAGCCACTCCTAGTCACCCACGTCTTGCCAGATAACTCACTGTATAAAATGGTCGGTACTGGGACAGAGACTAAATCATCATAGTAGGCTTCAAAAGCTTAGGGATTAGTCATATGGGAAGGCCCTCTCATAACATTTGCATGCACCCCTTCCTAAACATCCGTATATGGAAGGGTGCCACACTATATGGAGGTGCAATTTACAGTAGACCCAGATCAGACCTATCTATCGGTGCCAAAAACTAGCTGCCTAACACTGTGTCCTAGCTCGACACGTTTCGTTCCCTGTACTCATCAGGAGCGGAAATACTACATAGCCGTGGCGCGGCGGCCGAAAGTGCCAGTTTAAATGGATAAGACCGTGCCCCCAAAGGGGAGGGGGAAGGCACAGAGCAGCCAATTGTGAAAGGGGGAGGAGGCAAGGCACGCGTCAATTCCACACCCCTGGCAACGAAGCTGGTGTGATCAATAGGGAGGAATGGGACAGTGAGGCTAGATTAGTCTTCTCAGAGGCCCAATTTCCTACGCCAGTTAACTCTTTATCAATTGTGGGAGCCTTCAAACAGCTCTCACACACTTACAAGTAGAACATCAGAGGTTGATGGGAGATCCAGACCCTTGATACATACTTAAAGAACCCGATTGTGCCGAGGGGTCTGAGAATTCCACTCCATCCGGCCTCTAGACTAAGATCTCCGAAGTTCATCAAAAAATGGGAGACTGAATCGACACAGTCTTCCCTTCGCTTGATGAACCTCCTTTAGGAGGAAGAGAGAATGTCATTTGAAAAGTGCACTGTCGCTCTTCAAGAGCAGATTGAGGCCACTAAGAAATTTTCCTCCCAAAGTGACTTCTCCCGTAGAGTGTCAGCCTTGGAAAAGCTTTCCAGAAATATACGGCACAATTGAAAGAAAAAAAGCACTCTTTGTATCTCAGAGATATTGCTGACTTCAGGGAGGGTCGACTTTTCGATTACAAAGAAAAACCTGTCCGAGTGCTAGAAACTGATCTGAGTGCTAGAAACCCTCATCTGAGGGTGAAACGGATACAATACTCCCCCGGAACCCCCAACATCCTAAGCCAACTGGATGAAGGGGTCAGACTAGAAACAGACCAAATAGAGGAAGAGGTTCCCAACAGAGGAGGGGGTTTAGGGCAGGTGACCCCAATATCAAACTACCTACTAAGGGACAGGAAGAATCCCTAAATATGGGTCTAAAAGTGTCCCCGATCCCCATCTCAGAGTCTGATGATGTACAAATCATCAATCTCTCGGACAGGTTACTCAATAGTAGTGAATTAGATATCTTGAAGAAAGGCCTTTCCTTCGTTCTTTCCCACGCTTTTGATTTGTTTAGCTGGGTTAAAGACCTTAATTTATTCACCAGAAAATTAAAATGGAGAAATTTTTTTTATGCATCATGATAAACGACAGTGTCTTGAATTGGGTATCGAATTGTCTGATTTGGCGGATTTACGTATTCTCACTGAGGGCCCCTTCTCCGGGTGAGGGCCCCTTTACAAACATCAAAGCTCGGTCCCGTTTGAACCCTCCTGTAAGTGATGTCACTCCTTTTGATGTTTTTTATAACATGGTTGTAGCAGAATTGACGTCAACACAGGAAGCTAGTTTTGGTGTCAATAATGTCACTCAGGAGGAGCTAAAGGGTCTATTAACATTGGAGAAAGATTCTTCCATTGTGATTAAGGCTGCGGACAAAGGGGGCAATATTGTCATCATTATGGGACAAGAGCAGAACCTTCAGACGTGTCTTGATATTCTAAAAAACAGAGACTGCTATGGGATCCTGGCAGGAAATCCCAGTGATCTCTTTCTTAAAGAACTCAAGGAACATCGTGTCCCCCGCTTTGTCAGCAAGATTGATCCAGTAAGGAAGAGTATCATGCACTTCTTCCTAGTCATCCACAATTGGCCTGCTTTTATAGTCTACCAAAAATTCATAAGGGGTTAATCCCTTAAAGGCAGGCCAATTGTGTCAGCCACTAGGAGCTTGACGCAGCAATAAAGCAATTACGTGAATGTCATTCTTAGACCCTTTGTTCATTGCCCTGCCCTTTTATTGAGGGATACAATGCAGCTTGTCAATAAATTGGATGGTCTCTATGTTGAGGAAATTACCCTCCTTGCGAGTCTCGACGTAGAGGTTTATACAGCTCCATCCCTCATGAGAAGGCACGATACTCCTACAGACACGGGGCAGGAGTTTACACCTCATAACAATTTGTGATCAGTTTGTTGGACTTCATCTTTCTCTACACCAGCTCAGGGGCGTTGCCATGGGCAGTCCATGCGCGCCTTCTTACGCAAACTTATACCTGGCTGGTGGAGAAGGAGGTGGTGTTTGGTATAGATTGTAAGGGTGGTCCTGTTACATCTCGATGTGGCTCAGGTACATCGATGATGTCCTGATTTTTGGACAGGCTCAGAGGTTGATTTTAGTAATTGTGTGAAGACCCTCAATGTGAATAATTGAGGTCTTTTCTTCACCTTTGAAATTAGCCCCACTCAATTCACATTTTTAGATCTGACCATTGTAAAAGCTGTTGATGCAGGATTCAAACTAGCCTGTTCCACAAAAACACAGCGACCAACAGTTTTTTACATTGGGATAGTTGACACCCTCTGCCACTTTAAAACGGCGGATCCCCAAAGGCCAATACTTCAGTTCGCCGGAACTGTTCTTCTTTCTCAGGTTTTCGCCATAAAGCGAGAGAATTGGAGAATATGTTCATGCGGCGTGGCTATCCCCAAAGAGTGTTGGCCCCTGCTTACCAACATTCGGTGTCCAGGACACGAGAATCTCTACTGAATCCACGACATGACCCTGATCAAATTCGCTTCTGACCCTGATCAAATTCGCTTGGTAGCAACATATGATGTTGCACATGCGCATATCAAGCAAATTTTAGACAGACATTGGAATATCTTGCAGATGGACCCCAACATTGGACATCTGGTCGGACGATCCCCAGCTGTCACGTATCATAGGGGTTGGAACTTAAAAGATCGTCTTGTTCACAGCCTGTTTCATACCACACAGGCTAAGACATGGCTTGAACGGAGTCCCAAAGGGACTTTTTAGATGTGGGGCTGTGTGGCGTGCGATGCCATAAAGACTGACGTACTTTTACATGTACGACCACCTCAAGGACCTTTGAGATCAGGTGTTTTGCCCAATGTAAGTCAGCTGGGTTGGTATATCTCGCCACGTGTAAATGTGCTTACAATATGTCGGGTAAAACTATCCGTCAATTCCGTCGAAGGATAGGCGAACACCTCAACGACATTAGGAATGAGGCTGACACCGCCACCACTCTGGTGACCCACGATGTGTTAGACTTCAATGCATCGAAATTGTGAGACCGTCACTAGAGGGGTGATTTTGATCAGTATCTCCTGCATAAAGAAGCCCAATGGACTTTAGACTGGGTACAGTACGGCCACATGGCTTAAATGAAAATATATCATATGCCTGCTTTATTAATTGATTTCCAGTCTGCTTCTATCTTTATGTGGATTACAGTTTTTCGCCCCTAGGTTGCTGTATTGATTATTGTAGTCCATGGGGCGGTACTTCGTGTCTTTTTTCTTTGGCGCTGTGTATTTGACTAACTTTGTCCCCGCGCATATCTGGAGAGACCTGTATGTTTTTACATCACAGTATATCACCTCTGTCTATATGCTGGTCTGTTTCACTTGTCCCGTCATTGTCCCTTTATATTTGTCACTTGTTCCTCAGCTTGTAACCCTGCCCAGTATATTCCTTTGCACCTTATCAGCCTGGGGATAAGATAACTTACCTGTTTGCAGCTTCATTGCTAGGGGTGTGGAATTGATGCGCGTCTTGCCTCCTCCCCCTTTCACGATTGGCTGCGCTGTGCCTTCCCTCTCCCCTTTGGGGGCACGGTTTTTTCCATTTAAACGGGCACTTTCGGCCACCTCGCCGCGGCCGTCATAGTGCCGGAGGCGACGCCACACACACTAGTGTGGCAGCGCAGTTTAGGCTATGTAGTATTTCCGCACTGTATACCGCTCCTGATGAGTACAGGGTACGAAACGCGTCGAGCTAGGACGCAGTGTTAGGCAGCCTCAGCTAGTTTTTGGCACCGATAGATAGGTCTGATCTGAGTCTACTGTAAATTGCACCCCCATATAGTGTGGCACCCTTCCATATACGGATGTTTGGGAAGGGGTGCATGCAAGTGTTATGAGCGGGCCTTCCCATATGACTAATCCCTAAGCTTTTGAAGCCTACTATGGCGATTTAGTCTCTGTCCTAGTACCGACCATTCTATACCGGGGGTTATCTGACAAGACGTGTCCACTATTGTCACTGACCAGACGTTTTAGAGCCATTTGACTTAAATGTCTTTGAACCCCGTTGTTCGGCATTATTAATACGGAACACTTTTTGGCTCACACTGATGTTATTGTGGAGCTTATGGTGACCCATTAATGCCGTTGTGCAGCACTACCCAATCATTGAATGACCACATGATATGCTGATGGGGTGTATTGAACCATTTATATAATTTTTTTTTGTTCACTAGTATTGTCTACAAGACCCCTCCACCTGTTCTATGTTGTAAGTGATTTGCAATAAGTTGCTAATAAAGATGAATTTTAGCGTCCACTACTTTCAGTGATATCTATTCGCAACAAGTGACATAAAAACATTAGTTTACTATTCTAGCTGCCGTGATTAAATTCGCTTCAGCCAAAGTCTCGTGAAACTTCGGTGAATGAATTTGGTAATCACTTCTGTGTCTTTACAAACATTTTAAAATAGCAATCCGGAGTGGGGTTTGGTACCGGCAGGTACCAGGTCGCAGTAAACCCAACTTTGGATTGCTAATTTTAAATGTTTTTAAAGATGCAAAAATGAATAACGAATTCATTCGCAATGTCTCGCGCGACTTCGTGTGAAATGTTGAAACTAATTTTGCCTTCACGGAGGCAATATATTTTAATGCTGTACAGAGACAGGTCTCCGGACAGCATTAAAACAAGTGTTTGAACGAAGCGACTTCGGCTCAAGCCTAATGAAAATACCGTATGTCATCTCTTAGGATCAGATATAACCAAGAAACAGCTAAATAAAATGTTGAGGACAACTTAAGGGCTTAAATTACTATTATGTTACAGGTTATAGAACAGGAGTTGCTGAACAGATTGATATATAATAGTGATGAAGCATTGAAAGATCCGAAGTAGAATTCAATCCGAAGTTTTAAAAAAATTTGATTTGCCACAAATCCAAACTTCCTTTCGCTTTGTGGTAACAAATAGTTTTTTTTCTAAAATGGCGTCTGTACATGTTACACAGTGAAAGTAAGAAGCCCGGGAATATGAGGTCACCCAAAATACCATGCAGCCAGCCAATCCGCTGTTAGCCATCCACTGTGATATCACAGCCTTTTAAAAACCTCATCCCACACGGTCTCTGCCATTTCACTGTGAGCTGAGCATAGGGAGAGACATGGCAAATGCTCATGCGCTAGGGACAATGTTGCTGAAAATGGTTTAAAAAGGAATATTGGGTAAGGAGAGTTTTTTTAGACTGTAGGGAGAGCGTAGGGAGACTGCAGGGAGAATGCAGGTTGAGTGTAATCGGCGATGCATCTTGTTCATCTACTGCCCCATTCAAAGCTAATCAATTATTTTACAGATAGATTTTCTGTGCCTCAGTATTAAAGGGTGGTCTAATATATTGCCATGTGCATCTTGTTCAACTGCTGCCGCATTCATAGTTAATTTGTTATTTTACAGATAGACTTTCTGTGCCTCAGTATTAAAGGGCGGTCTAATATATCACCCCCTGCATCTTGTTCAACTGCTGCCACATTCATAGTTAATCCATTATTTTACATATAGACTTACTGTGCCTAGGTATTAAAGGGCAGTCTAATATATCACCACATGCATCTTGTTGAACTGCTGCCACATTCGCGGTACGGGTACACCATCTGCTACTCGGGAGACTACCTGTGACGAACACACTAACAGTACACGGAGAAGGGAAAGGGAAATGGTGAAGGGAAAATGACATACTTGCCACTGTGGGAAATTTTCACCAAGTCACTGGGGGATGTTAGTGTGGCCATATGCAGGATATGTTGGCAGAATGTTGCAGTATGCAGGATGTGTTGGCAGAATGTTGCAGTATGCAGGATTTGTTGCTAATGTTGGCACGACTGCCCTGCGCCACCATAAAGTGGAGTGGGAAAGACATGCCACTCATTTAGTGTTACAGCCTGATGTAGTAACTGCTGCATTTCCCACTACCCTCATGCCCCTCTCAGACAGGCCCAGCCAAAACAAATACCATAGTGCAGCATAAAATACTGCCCTATCACCATACTGAGGACGGTGCTACAGTTGAATACAGGAGACCAGCTGCTAGCCAGGTACATAAGTGTCTGATGCTAATTAATAATAAGGGCACCAGATCATTATGTACTTAGACAGCGCCGTGAGGAGGGATTGGGTGTCCCTCTGGGCATCAGCCCACTGGGAAATTTCCCTGTAGGTCTATTGCCAGCCCACCCCTGGTTTGATGTGACAGGTCCCCTTTAAAGTTTTTCAAACTTTTTTTTTTAAGTTAAAGCTCATTTGATATACAAAATGCTTCTCTGTGATTAGTATAAAAGCCGTTTTTCAGTTTACGAGCCTTGCTGATCGCTGAGCCTTTTACGGAGATTTGCATGTCTTGGCTGGGATTCAATTACTTCAAGCCACTTATTTAATGGACAATTTTGTGAATCAGACGGAGTACCAAATATAGAAGTATAAAGCAGATCAATTATGTAAATGACTGGCGAAATGTGCAAGAGCTGAGTGATATAATTATTTATTTCTTAATTACTTCAAAAATTCATAGGGATGTAAATCAATCATTCAGCTTTACGTATGGCCTCCATATAACATATTACTAGACAGTAGAGTGGATTTAATGTTGTATACCGTAACAAAGTCCCAGTAATGCATTATTTTCCATCATTCTAGTGGTCATTAGATTTTTCATATTTATGTCAATTTAAAAAAAGAGTCTTATGGAGGATTGTTCAACGAACACTCCTGGCAAAAATTCACTGCCTAGTGTATGGGCCAAGGGCAGGTTAATGACAAAGGGACTCTAAGAACACCAAAGAAAGAATATCACCATCATTGTGTGCCCCCTCAGCATCAGTTTTGCCTAGAGTTTTATTCTAAAGAGAACCCATCACGTAAAAGCACTTCAATTTCATGCAACCACCACTCAATGCAAAGAGCTTATTTCAGCCTCCTGTAAATGGTAACTGTATAAATACCTATGCACTGAGCTCCCTCTAGTGGTGGCTGCAGGCAGCCAGGTTAATAATACAAGGTAAGCAGATTTATCAATGTATTATTACTAGTTTGTGAATACATTGAGAAATATGGTGTTCATTGTGACATAGAAGTCAGATAAAGTGGATGAGGTGAGAGAGATTTTTTAATTAAAATTTCTTATGCTTAATAAAAATAGGATAGGCCATCAATATCAAAATCCCAGAAAACCCCATTAGAAAGAACCTCATTCCTTGGTTTTATTCTGGGCTTTCCTTGGGCCAAACAGTTAAAGCACATTATAACTATTATAATCACTGTATATTACATAATATTGTACATAATGCTACATTTTAGCATTACACTTATTTCATTGTCATATCTGCAATTAATAACTGTACAATTTCATTTAGATTAGAAAGTGCCAATTATACATTGAATAGAGATGAGCGAGCATACTCGTCCGAGCTTGGTGCTCGTTCGAGTATTAGGGTACTCGTAAGTGCTCGCTGCTAGGACGAGTATCTCGCCATGCTCAAGGAAATGGCAACTTCCGCATCATGCATTTTTGGCGCCTATAAACTCAGCCAATCACAAGCCAGGAGACTCTGCGGTACACCCAGCATCACGTGGGGCCCTTACATGTCGATAGCAGGGGTTGGCTGGCCTGATCAGGTGACCCTGGAATATACTAGTGACTGGCCACGGTGCTCGGCTCAGATGCTGTCTGGATGTCGTTAGGGATAGAGCTGCTGCGTTTCAGGGAGAGTGTTAGGGCCTGCATTTAGTTCTCTGTTAGGCAGGAATCACCCACAAAGAACAGCCCTTCTAAGGGCTACAAGAATTTTTTTTTTTGTCTCCTGGCTTGGCTGGCTGGCTGGCACCAGTAGTGCAGCTATCGCCATATATAACCCCCTTTTTTTTTAATGTTATATCTCAGTGATACAAATCCATTTCACACAGCAGTGTGGAACCATTCTGTCTGTCACAGTTCAGTACACTCACTCCAATCCGTATTATCTGTCCAGGTAACACTTTCTGTATGTCACTTAATACAACCAGGTCTTTTGCTGTCACGTATATAGCTTGATGCCAAAAATCTCTGTGCGGCATTTGTCTGGGTCGCAGTCAAAATAGACACCGTCAGCAGGGTGTCAGTTAGCTCTACGATAGTTTCTGCACGTCACGTTCCAAAAAAAACAAAACTACAAAAAAAAAATATATATAAAAAAAATTTTTTTAAAAAAATAGTTTTTTTGTTGTTTTAGCTCAGTGATAAAAATCCATTTCACACAGCTGCGTGGAACCATTCTGTCTGTCACAGTTCAGTACACTCACTCCAATCCGTATTATCTGTCCAGGTAACACTTTCTGTATGTCACTTAATACAACCAGGTCTTTTGCTGTCACGTATATAGCTTGATGCCAAAAATCTCTGTGCGGCATTTGTCTGGGTCGCAGTCAAAATAGACACCGTCAGCAGGGTGTCAGTTAGCTCTACGATAGTTTCTGCACGTCACGTTCCAAAAAAAACAAAACTACAAAAAAATATATAAAAATTTTTTTTTTAAAAAGATAGTTTTTTAGTTGTTTTAGCTCAGTGATACAAATCCATTTCACACAGTGTGGAACCATTCTGTGTGTCACAGTTCAGTACACTCACTACAATCCGTATTTTCTGTCCAGGTGACACTTTCTGTACATCACTTAATTCAACCAGACTGAACAAGTTTGTGGGTTTCAGTACAGCAGGCCCATTTATTTTTTATATAATACACTTATATACAGAAAATGTTGAACCCCAGGGCTAAGGGTCGAGGACGAGGGCGTGGGCGTGGGCATTCAATTACTGCAGGGGGCAGAGGCCGTGGTCCTGGGCAGGGTGAGACAGTACCTGCTGATGAGGGAGCAGGGGAACGCCGCAGAGCTACACTCCCTAGCTTCATGTCTCAACTTACAGGGACACGTGGTAGAGGACTGTTGAAACCACAACAGTGCGAACAGCTGATGTCGTGGATTGCGGACAATGCTTCAAGTAATTTGTCCACCAGTCAGTCTTCCACGCAGTCCACCCACGTTACCCAAGGGAGCACTCCTCTGGCTCCTCCACCTCAACCTCCTTCCCCCCAGTCTGCCCCCTCCAAGGAAAATTTGGAATGCGATCCGGCATACTCTCAGGAACTGTTTCCTGGACCCTTCCCAGAGTCACAACCCACTTCTCAGGTTGCTGCTGGCCTCGTTCCCAATGCCCAAGTTTTCCAACTGTCGCAGTCTGTGGGTGATGATGATGATGACAATGTTGAGTTAGTGGAAGAAGTTTGTAAAGAGGTGTCAGACGATGAGGAGACACGGTTGTCAGACAGTGGTGAAGTTGTTGTCAGGGCAGGAAGTCCGAGGGGGGAGCAGACTGAGGAATCGGAGGATGACGAGGTGACTGACCCAAGCTGGGTTGATAAGCTGAGTGAAGACAGTGCTTCTGAGGCGGAGGCGAGTGCTGCACCAGAACAGGTTGTAAGAGGCAGTGGTGTGGCCAGAGGGAGAAGCAGGGCCAGAGCTGGTACATCAGCAGCAACTGTTTCACATAGTGAAGCTCCCGTGGCGAGGCCTAGATGTTCGCAAGTCTGGAGGTTCTTTAAAGAAAGTGAGGATGACCGACGGACTGTGGTGTGCAACCTGTGCCACACCAGGATCAGCAAGGGTGCCACCACTACTAGCCTAACCACCACCAGCATGCGCAGGCATATGAGTGCTAAACACCCCACTCAATGGAACCAAGGCCGTTCACCACCTCCTGCGGGTCACACCACTGCTCCTTCCCCTGTGTCACTCGCTGCCTCTGCTAGTCAACCCCCTGCCCAGGACCCCGGCACGAGCGCCTCCCGCCGGAAAACCACACCTTTGCCTCCACGATCCTCCACAGTGTCCACCAATGTGTCCAAGCGCAGCGTTCAGCTGTCTTTACAGCAGACGCTGGAGCGCAAGAGGAAATACAGTTCCACCCACCCACATGCCCAAGCCCTCAACGTCCACATCTCCAAATTGCTGAGCCTGGAGATGCTGCCCTATAGGCTGGTAGAGACCGAGGCCTTTCGCAATCTCATGGCGGTGGCTGCCCCTCAGTATTCGGTCCCCAGCCGCCACTATTTTTCCCGATGTGCCCTCCCAGCCCTACACCAGCACGTGTCAGAGAACATCATCCGTGCCCTGACCAACGCTGTTTCTGAGAAGGTCCACCTAACCACGGACACGTGGACAAGTGCTGCCGGGCAGGGACACTATATCTCACTGATGGCACATTGGGTTAACTTGGTGGAGGCTGGGACCGAGACTGACCCTGGGGCCGCTCATGTACTGCCCACACCGAGGATTGCGGGGCCTACCTCGGTCACGGTCTCTCAGACGTACTATGCCTCCTCCTCCGACCCCTCCTCCTCCTCCACCTCCTCCTCCGAATTACCATCCGTTGGCACGGCGCCTTCAGTCGGTAGCTCTAGGCGCAGCAGCAGTGCCGTGGGTAAGCGCCAGCAGGCGGTGCTCAAACTGCTGAGCTTAGGTGACAAAAGGCACACCGCCCAAGAGCTGTTACAGGGCATCACGGCGCAGACCGATGTGTGGCTGGCACCGCTGAACCTCAAGCCAGGCATGGTTGTGTGTGACAACGGGCGTAACCTGGTGGCGGCTCTGCAACTCGGCAGACTGACACGTGTTCAATCTAATAGTTCAGCGGTTCCTCAAGACATACCCCAATCTGTCTGATTTGCTCACCAATGTGCGCCGCATCTGTGCGCATTTCCGCAAGTCCACCACAGATGCTGCCACTCTCAGGGCAGCTCAGCGCCGCCCACAACTGCCCGCTCACCGACTGTTGTGCGACGTGCCCATGAGATGGAATTCGACATTAAACATGTTATCCAGAGTTTACCAGCAGCGCAGAGCGATTGTAGACTGCCAGATGTCAACTTCCACCAGAACTGGTAGTCAGGTCACTCAGATTCCTCAAGTCTACAATGAGGAGTGGACGTGGATGTCTGATATCTGCCAGGTGTTGAGCAACTTTGAGGAGTCAACACAGATGGTCAGCGGCGATGCCGCCATTATCAGCCTCACCATCCCGCTGCTTTGCCTGTTGAAAAACTCACTGCTCAGCATTAAGTCGGATGCTTTGCTCTTGTCACAAGAGACGGTGGAGGAAGATACGTCGCTTGATAGCCAGAGCACCCTCCGGTCTGTTTCTCAGCGCGTATCGGAGGAGGGGGATGAGGATGAGGAGGAAGAGGAGGAGAATGTCGGCGAGACAGTAGAGGGTACCAGTGCTCAGTCCTTAACTCTTGAGCGTGTATGGGCTGAAGAGGAGGACTTGGAGGAGGAGGAGGAGGAGGCAATGGGAGAGGGAATTCTTACGTGTTGGGACTCTGGCGCACATGGCAGACTTCATGTTAGGCTGCCTATCCCGTGACCCTCGCGTTAGAAGAATTTTTTCAAACACCGATTACTGGGTGTTCACTCTCCTGGACCCACGGTACAAGCAGAACCTTTCCACTCTCATCCCTGCAGAGGAAAGGAGTATGAGAGTGAATAGATATCAACAGGCCCTGGTGCACAAGCTGAAACAATCCTTCCCATCTGACGCCGCTAGCGGCAGAGGGCATGGTTCTGTGGGCCAAGTAGCGGGGGAGAGGAGCCGAGCAGGCAGCTTGTCCAGCACTGGCAGGGGAACGCTCTCCAAGGCCTTTGCCAGTTTTATGTCACCCAGCAAGACACTGTCACCTGTCCCAGTCTAGGCAGAGTAGGGGGGAGCTGTACAGAAGATGGTGCGGGAGTACCTAGCTGACCATACCAACGTCCGTAGCGATCACTCTGCTCCATACAACTACTGGGTTTCAAAGCTGGACACGTGGCCTGAACTGGCGCTGTACGCCTTGGAGGTGCTGACCTGCCCTGCCGCTAGCATGCTGTCAGAGCGGGTATTCAGTGCAGCTGGTGGCGTCATCACCGATAAGCGTACACGCCTGTCAACTGACAGCGCTGACAGGCTGACGCTTATTAAAATGAACAAGCCTGGATTTTCACCGGAATTCAAATCTCCTCCAGGGGAGAGCAACTAAAGATTAACATTACTTATGTATCCGATTCCTCTTCTCTACTCCTCCTACTCCTCCTCCTCCTCCATGTCGTCTTTGCCTAACGCTGACCAAAAAAAACGCCATTTTTTAGAGGTCCAACTGGCACTCTTTACCACAATTTTTCAGGAGGGCCCCCTACAGGCCCTCTCTTCAAACAATTTTTCCAGAGGTCCACCTACAGGCCCTCTCTCCAAACAATTTTCCGGAGGTCCACCTACAGGCCCTCTCTCCAAAACAATTTTCCGGAGGTCCACCTACAGGCCCTCTCCAACATTTCCGGAGGTCCACCTACAGGCCCTCTCTCCAAACAATTTTTCCGGAGGTCCACCTACAGGCCCTCTCTCCAAACAATTTCGTCATTTTCCTATCTTTCTCTCTCTCCAAACTATTTTTACGGATAGCTGCCATATACGGTAATAAACTGAAAGAATACAGAGAACACATGCCACACTTGATCAAGCTCATAATTTATGACTGTGCCGGTTGATGCTAAATTTTTAAGTTGGGGTCCTGCGTCGTCATTCACTGA